>ML314965.1:0-19978 GCA_005239505.1 Nicotiana paniculata
AACTCGGACTTGGGCGAAACTGGGGACCCCGGGCGTTTGGGCTCTAACGCCCCCCTAACGCCAAGGGGGGTCTGGCGTTAGGGCCCTAACGCCCCCCTAACGCCAGGGGGGGACAGGCTTTATGGGGCAAACACCCCCCTAATGCCAGGGGGGGACAGGCTTTAGGGGGAAAACGCCTGGCTATCGCCCAGGCGTCTCCTTTTGCGTATTTTCGACGTATTTGCATCCCTTTAGCTCCGTTTCCATCTCCAATTCACCTACACATAAAATAAACTCCATTAAGCACATAACAAGTGTATTTTTATCATTAATGCGCATAAAATGTAAGGTATATCACATGTTAAACTATGCAATTTAGTCTCGCATCACGGAGAAAATAATACAATGAGAAATAAGAAGTTAAGCAGAAAGGAAAAAAGGGAACATACTGAGGGGAGGAAATATCAAATAATGGAAATAACGAGGTAAGGCGCAATTTAGATACCAATTTAAGCAACGGAATAGTAATACGCAAACAAGTGCACGGCATCACCCTTCGTGCTTTTACTCTCATCCTCACCATCAGAATCAATATATTCGGCACGACATCACCCTTCATGTTTTTACCTCACAATTTCATGGAACAACATTATCCTTCGTGCATTATCTATCATATCATGGCACGACATCACCCTTCGTTCTTTTAAAATCACAATATCGGCACGGCATCACCCTTCGTGCTTTTACACTCTTCCTCACCCAAACACAACAAATGAAAGCAATCCAATAAGGAAAAATAACGGAGTAAACAGAAATAACACCATAACGTCCCGACAAGGGAATCAACAGTGGAATTAATACCATCCCGACAAGGGAAAACAGCTATATCCAATCTCACTTAGTACATAACTTCACATAAAAATCTTCCACTGAAACTAATACTCAACACTATTCAATATCAAGGAATTTCCACCAACATGGATAATTATAAAGTGAAACTCAAATATTATATACGAAAAATAATATAAATTACCAAATTCGACTCACGGGCATGCTTTACATCAACGTATAGGTACTCGTCACCTCATATATATGTTGAGCATGATACTTACACATAGAAAATATGACACAACACCTATTCCCTCAAGCTAAGGTTAAGCCAAACACTTACCTCGAATTCCACGACCAAACTTAAGCCTCGATTACCGCTTTCCCTTTAGAATTCGCCTCCAATTCAATTGTATCTAGACATAATTAGCTTAATAACATCAATAAATGCTAAATAATTCAATCCCAAGTCTTAATTATAAGTTTTCCATCATTCTTCCCAAAAAGTCAAAAATCGACCCCGGGCCCGCTTGGTCAAAACACGAGGTTCGGACCAAAACCTGATCACCCATTCACCCACGAGCCCGAATATGTAATTAGTTTTGGAATCCGACCCCAAAACGAGGCCTAAATTCCAATTATTCTAAAAGCCCTAACTCTACCCAAATCCCCAATTTTCTACCCTTAAGAACATGATTTAGGCCTAGAAATCTAATGGGTGTTAATGAAAATTGAAGAAAAAGAGTCTAAGAACACATACCTATGGTTTTGTGGTGAAATCCCTCTTCAAAATCTCCCCTAAGCTACCTTGGTTTTGAAAATATGAAGAAATGGATAAAATCCCGACTTGCTATTGTTTTAAAAAAAAACTGGACACTTACTCTATGCGTCGCGTGCCTTGGCCGCGTTCGCATAGGCTTAATTCCCCATGCCTACGCGTTCGTGGACCACAAGCCGCGTTCACACAGCATTATAGGCTACCCAACCCCCTGCTCCCTTCCTACTCTATGCGTTCGCGACCGGCATGGTGCGTTCGCGTAGAGTAAACTCCCCAAGGTTCCGCGTTCGCACCTAGGTCTATGCGTTCGCATAGTGTAACCCAGCCCCCTTCCCGGTTTGTGCATTGCGTTCGCATGGGTTACCACGCGTTCGCATAGTGTATTTTACCAAACACCAGAAACCAAAAATTACACCAGATTTTCTAAGTCCAAAAACACTCCTACGCCTATCCGAAACTCACCCGAGTCCTCGGGGCTCCAAGCCAAACATGTACACAACCTCAAAAACATCCTACGGACTTACTCGTGCGATCAAATCGCCAAAATAACATTTAAACAACGAATTTAGCCTAGAAATCAAAGAAAAATCTCAAAACTTACAAAGTTTCTAATTTTACAAATACGGGTCCGAATCACGTCAAACGACCTCCGTTTCTTAACAAATTTTACAAACACAAGTCAAATATCATATTGAACATGTACCAGGCTATGGAACCAAATTACGGGCCCGATACCATAAATTTTAAGTCAAATTAAATTCAATATTAAAGGCCAATTTAGCATTTTTTTTCCAGTTTTTCATATAAAAGCTTCCCGGCTATACTCCCAGGCTGCGCATGCAAAACGAGGTGAGATAAAAGGAGGTTTTCAAGGCCTCGGAACACCGTTTTGACTTATAAAAATGAGTGATGACTTTTTGGGTCATCACATTCTCCACCTCTAAAACAACCGTTCGTCCTCGAACGGACATAGAAAAGTACCTAAATCGAGGAAAAGATGGGGATATCAGCTTCGAATATCGGACTCGGACTCCCATGTAGCTGCCTCGGCAGGCTGCCCTCTCCATTGGACACGAACTGAAGGATAACTCTTCGATCTCATCTGACGAATCTGCTGGTCTAATATAGCTACCGACTCCTCCTCATAGGTCAAATCTTTGTCCAACTGGACACTGCTGAAATCTAACACAGGAGTTGGATCTCTGTGATACTTCCGAAGCATAGACACATGAAACACCGGATGCACAACTGATAAATTCGGTGGCAACGCAAGTCTGTAAGCCACCTCTCCCACTCTATCAAGAATCTCAAATGGACCAATGAATATAGGGCTTAACTTTCCCTTCTTCCCAAATCTCATCACGCCCTTCATGGGCGATACCCGAAGCAATACCCGCTCCCCAACCATGAATGCCAAATCACAAACTCTGTGGTCGGCATAACTCTTCTGCCTGGACTGAGATGTACGAAATCTATCCTGAATGATCTTAACCTTATCCAAGGCATCCTACACTAATTCTGTACCCAGCAAACGAGCCTCTCCTGGCTCAAACCACCCAATCGGCGACCGACATCGCCTACCATATAATGCCTCATAAGGAGCCATCTGAATGCTTGACTGATAGATGTTGTTATAGGAAAACTCACCTAATGGAAAGAAATGGTCCCAAGAGCCTCCAAAGTCAATGACACAGGCTCATAGCATATCTTCCAAAATCTGAATAGTACGCTCGGACTGCCCGTCTGTCTGAGGATGAAATACTGTGCTCAACTCAACCCTTGTGCCCAACTCACACTGAACTGCCCTCCAGAAATGCGAGGTAAACTGCATACCTCGGTCAGAAATAATAGACATGGGCACACCATGAAGACGAACAATCTCCCTAATGTAGATCTCTGCCAATCTCTCCAAAGAGTAGGAAACTGCCACAGGAATGAAATGTGCTGACTTGGTCAGCCTATCCACAATGACCCATACTGCATCAAACTTCCTCTGAGTTTGTGGGAGTCCAACAACAAAATCCATGGTGATACACTCCCACTTCCACTCAGGAATCTCAATCTACTGCATCAATCCGCCAGGTCTCTGATGCTCGTACTTTACCTGCTGACAATTCAAGCATCGAGCTACATATGCCATAATATCCTTCTTCATCCTCCTCCACCAATAATGTTGCCGCAAATACTGCTACATCTTTGCAGCGCCCGGATGGATAGAATACCGGGAACTATGGGCCTCCTCTAATATCAACTCACGAAGTCCACCCATATTGGGTACACAAATACGACCCTGCATTCGTAAAACTCCATCATCACCAAGTGTAACCTGCTTAGCATCACCGTGCTGAACCGTATCCCTAAGGACACACAAATGAGGATCATCATACTGTCGGTCTCGAATACGATCAAATAATAAGGAACGAGCAACTGTATAAGCTAGAACACGGTCGGGCTCAGAAACATCCAATCTCATGAATCGATTGGCTAAAGCCTGAACATCCAAAGCAAGCGGTCTCTCTCCAACCAGAATATAAGCAAGACTACCCATGCTGGCTGATTTCCTACTCAAAGCGTCGGCCACCACATTGGCCTTCCCCGGATGATATAAGATGGTGATTTCATAGTCTTTCAATAGCTCCAACCATCTACTCTACCTCAAATTCAACTCCTTCTGCTTGAACAAGTATTGCAAACTCTTGTGATCCGTGAACACCTCACAAGACATGCCATATAAATAATGCCTCAAAATCTTCAGCGCGTGAACAATGGTTGCTAACTCCAAATCATGAACTGGATAATTCTTCTTGTGGATCTTTAACTGATGCGAAGCATATGCAATAACCTTTCCATCCTGCATCAACACTGCACGAAGTCTAACCCGAGATGCATCACAATACACAGTATATGGCCCTGAACATGTGGCAAAACCAACACCAATGCCATGGTCAAGGATGTCTTGAGCTTCTGAAAGCTCGCCTCACACTCATCTGACCACCTGAACTAGGCACCCTTCTGAGCCAACTGGTCATCGGGGCTACAATAGATGAAAAGCCTTCCACAAACCAACGATAGTAACCTGCTAAGCCCAAGAAACTCCGAATCTCTGTAGCTGATGTGGGTCTAGACCAATCCTTGACTGCTGAAATCTTCTTGGGATCCACCTGGATACCCTATGCTGATACAACATGACCCAGGAATGCAACTGAGCTCAGCCAGAACTCACACTTGGAAAACTTAGCGTACAACTGACTGTCCTTCAATGTCTGAAAAACGAATCGAAGGTGCTGCTCGTGCGCCTCCCGGCTGCAGGAATAAATCAGAATATCATCAATGAAGACAATCACGAAGGAATCCAAATATGTCCTGAACGCTCGGTTCATCAAGTCCATGAAAGCTTCTGGGCATTTGTCAACCCGAATGACATCACTAGGAACTCATAATGCCCATACCGAGTGCTTAAAGCTGTCTTAGGGACATGGGATGCCCTAATCCTCAGCTGATGGTAGCCAGATCTCAAATCAATCTTCGAAAATACCTTGGCACCCTGAAGAAGATCAAACAAATCATCAATTCGCGGCAATGGATAATTGTTCTTGATGGTAACTTTGTTCAATTGCTGATAATCTATACACATCCTCATCGACCCATCTTTCTTCTTAACAAACAACACCGGCGCACCCCAAGGCAAGACACTAGGCTTAATGAAGCCTTTATCAAGCAAATCCTGCAACTATTTTTTCAACTCCTTCAACTCTGCCAGGGCCATACGATATGGCGGGATAGAAATGGGCTGAGTTCCCGGAGTCAAATCAATGCAAAAGTCGATATCCCTGTCGGGTGGCATACCCGACAGGTCTGCAGGAAACACCTCTGGAAACTCACGGACTATGGGCACATACTCCATAAAAGGAACCTCGGCATTAGAATCACGAACATAATCCAAATAGGCCAAACACCCCTTCTCGACCATGCGCCGAGCCTTCATATATGAGATAACCCTGCTGGAAGAATGACCAGGAGTCCCCCTCCACTCCAGTTGAGGCAACCCCGATAATGCTAACGTCACGGTCTTGGCATGACAATCCAGTATGTCATGATTAGGCGACAGCCAATCCATCCCCAAAATAGCATCAAAATCTACCATATCCAGGAGCAGAAGATCTACACTGGTCTCAAGACCACCAATAACCACTACACATGAATGGTAGACAAGATCTACTATAATAGAATCACCCACCGGTGTAGACACATATACAGGAGTACTCAGAGAATCACGAGGAATAACCAAATAAGGAGCAAAATAAGATGACACATAGGAATATGTGGACCCTGGATCTAATAAAACTGAAGCATCCCTGCTGCAAACTGAAACCATACCTCTGATAACTGCATCGGAGGCCTCAACCTCAGGCCTGGCTGGAATAGCATAATATCGGGGCTGGCCCCCACCAGTTTGAAATACATCCCTGGGACGTCCTCCTACTGGCTGACCTCTACCTCTAGCGGCCTAGCCTCCACCTCTAACGGCCTGATCTCCACCTCTATTAGCTCGACCCCCACCTCTAGCTGGCTTAGCGGGTGGTGGAACACCTGGTACTGGAACCAGGGAACAAGAACCCTGGTGCTGAGAACTGCTCAAGGCTCGAGGAAAAAATCTAGCAATGTGTCTTTGATCACCACAGGTATAACAAGCCCTCGACTGCTGACCCTGACGACCTGAGTAACCACCCTGAAAACCCTGAATCGGTGGTGCACTGATAGGAGCTGATATTGCAATGTAGGGAAACTTATCAGAATACTGCATATGAGAACCACGACCACCTGGAGCACTGCGAGAAACTTGAAGTGCCGAATGAAACGACCTAGGAGGATGGCCCCTACCAAAATAATCAATGCCTCCAGATGAGGCGCCACTGAAACTGCAAACATGACGGGGTCTCTTGTCAGACCCCTGACCACCCCCCCTGCAACAGAACCATGTCCACTCGTCTGGACACATTGGATGCATCCTGGAAAGAAATCTCACTCCTTGTCTCCTTGGACATCTGCAATCTGATCGGCTGAGCTAGTCCCTCAATAAATCTCCTCACCCTCTCTCGCTCGGTGGGAATTATCATAATAGCATGTCGGGCCAAGGTAAAAAATATGGTCTCGTACTGAGTGACGGTCATAGGTCCCTATTGGAGACGCTCAAACTACCTCCGTAGATCCTCTCTCTGAGTGATAGGAAGAAACTTCTCCAGAAATAGTTGAGTGAGCTGGGCCAATTCAAGGTCGGTGATCCAAATGGTCTGGCCAAACAATAATCTCTCCACCAAGTCTTGGCAGGACCTTACAGACGAAAGGTAGCAAAGTCGACCCCATTGGTCTCCACTATCCCCATGTTTCGTAGAACATCATGGCAGCTATCCAAATAGTCCTGGGAATCCTCTGAAGATGCACCGCTATAAGTAGTGGTGAAAAGCTTGGTGAACATGTCCAACCTCCACAAAGCGTCAGTAGACATAGCTGCTCCATCACCAGTCTGAGCCATAATACCCGGCTGAACTACCATAGCTGGCTGAGCTACTGGGGTCTGAAACTGAGGAGCCAACTGCTTTGGAGTGCGAATAACGGGAGTCTGGGCTCCTCCCACAGCCTGAGAGACGGCTGGTGCTGCAGGAGCAAACCTGCCTGAGCGACACTCTCCATGAGGCCCACTAGACGGACCAGAGCATCCTGGAGTACTGGGGTTGCAATGAACCCCTCGGGAACTTGAGCTGGCCCAACCGGGACTGTCTGGGCATGAACTTATCAGCAAACTCTACCTGAGGCTCCACCACTGGGGCTGCTGCTCTGGGCTGAGCTCTGCCCCTGCCTCGGCCTCTAGCACGGCCTCAGCCTTGTCCCCGACCCCTCGTAGGAGCTGCAACTGGAGACTCGGGCTGCTGATCAGTGGATGAAGAAGAACGTGTTCTCTCCATCTGCGAGAGAATAAAATATAAATTCAGTTAGCATTTAGAATTCAAATCGCACGACAGAGAAGAATATATGTGAAGTTATTCCTAAACTCTGCAGCCTCTGGGGGATAAGCACAGACGTCTCCATACCGATATCTCAGACTCCACTAAGCTTGTCCGTGAATTTTTGAGACCTAAGGAACCTAGTGCTCTGATACCAACTTGTCACAACCCGAATTTCCCACCGTCGGGACCGTGATGGCGCCTAATGTTGAACCTGCTAGGAAAGCCAACGTGAATATCTAATTTGCCTTATTCCTTTATCATTATCTAATAGTATGTGAAATATCACAGTTAACATAAATAAAAGTACAAAATGAAGCAAGGTATATAAACTCAATGTAATGCCTTTACGAAATTTCACAAAAACCAATCCCAGAATTTTGGAGTCACGAACTCAACTGTCCATGAATAATATATATAAAGGTCTGAATGAAATGAGTACATCTGTTTCTTAAACAACTATAACATAATACAAAAGAAGTAGGAATGGACGCCAAGGCCTACGGATGCCTACAGGACTACCTCAGGGTCTCCATTGGACTAAAGGCATCAACCTCGATCTATGGTCTGTAGGGTCCTACACCGGGATCTGCACGAAAGTACAGAGTGTAGCATCAGTACAACCAACCCCATGTACTGAGTAAGGGTCGAGCCTAACCTCGGCAAAGTAGTGACGAGGCTAGGACACGACAACCAAAATCAACCTGTGCAATTTAATAATATGCGGAGAAAATAATACAATGAGAAATAAGCAGTTAAGCATTAAAAAAAGGGGGAACATGCTGAGGGGAGGAAATATCAAATAATGGAAATAGCGAGGTAAGGCGCAATTTAGATACCAATTTAATCAACAGAATAGTAATGCAAAAACAAGTTCACGACATCACCCTTCGTGCTTTTACTCTCGTCCTCACCATCAGAATCAATATATTAGGCACGACATCACCCTTCGTGCTTTTACTCACAATATCATGGCACGACATTATCCTTCGTGCATTATCTCTCATATCATGACACGACATCACCCTTCGTGTTTTTAAAATCACAATATCGGCACGACATCACCCTTCATCCATTAATATTCACTCAAAATCTCATGCACGGCATCAACCTTCGTGCTTTTACACTCTTCCTCACCCAAACACAACAAATGAAAGCAATCCAACAAGGAAAATTAACGGAGTAAATAGAAATAACACCATAACGCACCGGCAAGGGAATCAACAGTGAAATTAATACCATCCCGGCAAGGGAAAATAGCTATATCCAATCTCACTTAGTACATAACTTCACATAAAAATCTTCCACTGAAACTAATACTCAACAATATTCAATATCAAGGAATTTCCACTAACATGGATAACTATAAAGTGAAACTCAAATATTATTTACGAAAAATCATATAAATCACCAAATTCGACTCACGGGCATGCTTGACACCAACGTATAGGTACTCATCACCTCACATATACATTGAACATGGTACTTACACAAAGCAAATAGGACCTCAACACCTATTACATCAAGCTAAGGTTAATCCAAACACTTACCTCGAATTCCACCACCAAACTCAAGCCTCGATTACCACTTCCCTTTAGAATTCGCCTCCAATTCAATTGTATCTAGACATAATTAGCTTAATAACATCAGTAAATGCTAAATAATTCAATCCCAAGTCTTAATTATAGGTTTTCCATCATTCTTCCCAAAAAGTCAAAAATCGACCCCGGGCCCGCTTGGTCAAAACACGAGGTTCGTACCAAAACCCGATCACCCATTCACCCACGAGCCCGAATATGTAATTAGTTCCTAAATCCGACCCCAAAACGAGGTCTAAATTCCAATTGTTCAAAAAGCCCTAACTCTACCCAAATCCCCAATTTTCTACCCTTAAGAACATGATTTAGGCCTAGAAATCTAATGGGTGTTAATGGAAATTGAAGAAAACGAGCCTAAAAACACATACCTATGATTTTGTGGTGAAATCCCTCTTCAAAATCGCCCCTAAGCTACGTTGGTTTTGAAAATAAGAAGAAATGGCTAAAATCCTGACTTGCTACTGTTTAAAAAAAAAACTAGACACTTACTCTATGCGTTCTCTTGCCTTGGTCGCGTTTGCATAGGCTTAATCCCCCAGGCCTACGCTCGCAAACCACAGGCCGCGTTCGCACAACATTATAGGCTACCCAACCCCCAGCTCCCTTCCTACTCTATGCGTTCGCGACCGACCTGGTGCGTTCACGTTGAGTAAACTCCCCAAGGCTCCGCGTTTGCACCTAGGTCTATGCGTTCGCATAGTGTAACCAAGCCCCCTTCCCTGTTTGTGCATTGCGTTCGCGTGGGTTACGACGCGTTCGCACAGTGTATTTTACCAGACACCAGAAACCAATTACACCAGATTTTCTAAGTCCAAAAATATCCCGACGCCTATTCGAAACTCATACGAGCCCTCGGGGCTCCAAACCAAACATGTACACAACCTCAAAAACATCCTACGGACCTACTCGTGCGATCAAATCGCCAAAATAACATCTTAAACAACGAATTTAGCATAGAAATCAAAGAAAAACCTCAAAACTTTCAAAGTTTCTAATTTTACAAATACGGGTCCGAATCACGTCAAACGACCTTCGTTTCTTACCAAATTTTACAGACACACTCAAATATCAAATTGAACCTGTACCGGGCTTCGGAACCAAAATACGGGCCCGATACCATAAATTTCAAATATAACCAAGTTTCCAAAAACTCTTATATTTTCTGTAAAATAATTTCTTTCAAAAATTCATTTCTCGGGCTTGGGACTTCGTAATTCAATTCCGGGCATACGCCCAAGTCCCATATTTTCCTACGGACCCTTCGGGACCGTCGAATCACGGGTACGGGTCTTTTTACCCAAAATGTTGGCCGAAGTCAACTTAAATTCAATATTAAAGGCCAATTTTGCATTTCTTTTTCCAGTTTTTCATATAAAAGCTTCTCGGCTATAAGCCCGGGCTGCACACGCAAAACGAGGTGAGATAAAAAGGAGGTTTTCAATGCCTCAGAACACCATTTTGACTTATAAAAATGAGAGATAACTTTTTGGGTCATTACAGTAGGAATACTCATTTAATTATTTTCCTTATATGTAGGAATACTCATTTAATTATTTTTCTAATATTTAAGACTACAAAATCAACTAAATTTTATATATTACATTCTTCCTTATTTGGATTACGTAGGAACATTTAATATTTAGAACTTCAAAAATATTAACATTTTATTTTATATAAATTTTTACACTATAATTATATACAAATGGTAAGAAAAGGAAAGAATTAAAAATACTAACCAAATAGGACGTATCCACTTGGTATTTAGAAGTTTATCCCTTTGGACAGATACCAAGAATCCAATCAAGCAATAAAGATGACGTGCGACGTTCTTGGAAGATGACGGAGTAACTTTTTTATGTTTTGATTTAGGTGGAACTCTTTTTTATACTAAAATACTTTAAAATATACACAATTATTTTCCACTCATTTGATTTTCTTACAATTTGACAAAAGAATTTTTATTCAATAAAATATAATTATAATCGAATATTTAAAATTTGGTATGAGCTAATATAAAGAATTTAAATAAATAAAATATAATTTATATGTATTGCTGAAAATAAATAATTAAGTAGGAATACCTAATTAGCAAAAAAATTAATTTTATTATTTTCAAATTCATCATACATGTAAAACTATCTTCAGGTTGACAATAATCTTGGTTTAAATAGATATTGTCACGACCCGAAATCCCACCTTCAGGCCATGATGCGTCTAACGTTGAACCCGCTAGACAAGCCAATGTTGCTGGTTATTCTGATTTACTCCTTTATTAATTTAGCATTAACAAATGAAATACATGAACAAATAGAAAGAAGAATGCGGAAGATAAGAAATCCAACAACTTAGATAATAAATCTTACAAAATTTCCTTAAACATACCCCCAGAACTGGTGTCACAATTTCTCACGGACAGTCTAAGATTTACTAAAAACATGAGTCTTAAATAAACAAGTGTAGCTTTCTAGAAGTACAAAATAAGACAGAAGGAAGGAAATATATAGTGACGCCAAGGCCTGCGAACGCCTGCAGGACTACCTCGGTGTCGCAGTGGACTGAAGGATACTCCCTCGCTCAATTTCCACTGGGTCCGGCTCCGTAATCTGCACAACATAAAGAAGTGCAGGTGTAACATCAGTACAAATGACCCTATGTACTGAGTAAGTACCGAGCCTAACCTCGGCGAAGTAGTGGCGAGGCTAGTACACGACAAATAATAAACACCTGTGCAATTCAATAATATATAATAGAAATAACGGCAGGAAGTAAACAATTAAGTACAAATACGGGAAGAACATGCCAGGGTACAAAAGGGAAAAACACTTATTGAGTAACAGAACATGGCAACCATCTAGTATCAGAATAACAACAGAGAACAAACAAGTGCACGGCATCACCCTTCATGCTTTACTCTCATTCTTGCCAAAACAAGTGCACGGCATCACCCTTCGTGCGTTACTCTCATTATCACAAAAACAAGTGCACGACATCACCCTTCGTGCTTTACTCTCATTCTCACCAAAACAAGTGCACGGCATCACCCTTCATGCTTTTACCTCACAATATCATGGAACGGCATTATCCTTTGTGCATTATCTCTCTTATCATTGCACGACATCACCCTTCGTGCTTTTAAAATCACAGTGTCGGCACGACATTGACCTTCGTGCTTTTAAATATAAATTATAGCACGACATCACCCTTCGTGCTTTACACTCTTCCTCACCCAACAATAACCAGAACAACAATTTGGCAAGGAAGAACCAGAATACAAACCATAATTTACAGCATCCCGGCAAGGGAAAAATAACAAAAATATCACCGTACCGGCAAGGGACTCAGCTATAACCAATCTCACTGAACGTACAACATAAACAAAATAATCCTCAACCAAACAACTAATTGACAGTGTTCACAACCCAGTATTTCCAACAATTGAATAATCTCCAAAATATAAGCTACTTCATAATACAGTGGATATCGAAGAAAAAAACATATACCATAAGATATGACTCACGGGCATGCTTGACAACAAGGTGTAACTACTCGTCACCTCACCTGTACATTGAACATGATAATAATACATAGCACATATGACTCAACACCTATTCCCTCAAATTAGGGTTAGGCCAAACACTTACCTCGATTCCAAGAATCCAAATCAAGCCTCTAGCACTGCTTTCCCTCTCGAATCCAACTCCAAAATGATAGTATCTAGACATGATCGACTCAACAATATCAATAATGAATCAATAATTCAATCCCAAACAATATGCATTTCTCATCATTCTTCCAAAAATACCAAAATTTGACCCCGGACCCACTTGATCCAATCTCGAGGTTCGGACCAAGACCCGATCACCCATTCCCCCACGAACCCGAATATACAATTTATTTTGAAATCCGACCCCAAAACGAGGTCAAATTCTCAAAAAAATCAAAAAGCCCTTACTCTACCCAAATCCCCAATTTTCTACCATTAAAGCCCTAGAATTGTTGATAAAAGTTGATGAAATCATTAAGAAGTTGAAAGAAACTAGTTAGGGGTTACTTACCTATGATTTGAGGAGAAACTCTCTAGAGAAAATCGCCCTTGGTCCCTTTTTGGTGAAGAAAAATGAAGAAGAATCGGATGAACATTAAACTTAAACACTGCCCAACCCTTGCACCTGCGGTGCATGGGTCGCACCTGCGCTTTCGCAGGTGCGGAAAATCAATCGCACCTGCGGAGATGGGCTAAGCCACTGAGGGCCGCACCTGCGGAGGCATTGTCGCACCTGCGGAACTGCTTCTGCGAAGAATATATCGCACCTGCGGAATTGGGTTGGCTGGAGCTGGACCGCACATACGACTGCTTATCCGCACCTGCGGTCTTGCACCTGCGGCCCAAGGCTCGCAGGTGCGGGCACACCAGAACTGGTGCACCAACACTGATTTTTCAACTCTAACATCCCGAACCCCCCCCCCCAAACTTACCCGAGCCCTCGGGGCTCAAAACTAAATATACACATGACTTCAAAAATCATCCTACGAACTTATTCAAGTAGTTAAGCCACTAATATGACATAAAAAAAAATGAATTAAACTCAAAAATCTATAGAATTTTCTCAAACTTCTAAATTCTCCAATTTTGATCTGAAACACGTCAAACCAAGTCCGTTTCTTTCCAAAATTCACAGATAACTCACATAACACATATTGAACCTGTTCCGGGCATCGAAACTATAATACGAGCCCGGTAATCCTGATTTCACATCAAAGTTCATTTTCAAAAGTCTTTCTTATTTTCAGAAATCAATTTTCTTTAAAAAATTCATTTCTCGGGCTTGGGACCTCGGAATTTGATTCCAGGCATACACCCAGGTCCCATAATTTCCTACGGACCCTCCGGGACCGTCAAATCACGGGTCCGGGTCCGTTTACCAAAAATGTTGACCAAAGTCAACTTTATTCCATTTTATCATAAATTCAACAGTTCAACACATTTTCCACATAAAGACTTCCCAGCTACGCGCTCGGGCTATGCAGGCACATCGAGGTGATATTAACGGAGGCTTTCAGGGCCTCAGAACACAGTTTTTGCTAAATTACACAAGAATCTCCACCTCTAAAACAACCGTTTGTCCTCGAACGGACATAGAAAATTACATGTATCATGGAAAAGGTGGGGATAACGGCTCCGCATATCGAGATCGGACTCCCAAGTAGATGCCTCAACATGCTGACCTCTCCACTGAACACGAACCGAAGGATAACTCTTCGATCTCAACTATCACACCTGCCGATTTAATATGGCTATCGACTCCTCCTCATAAGACAATTCCTTGTCCAATTGGACACCACTGAAGTCAAGTACATGAGATGGGTTCGTAATATACCTCCAGAGCATAGACACGTGAAATACCAGATGCACGGCTGACAAACAAGGTGGCAAGGCAAGTCTATAGGCCACCTCTCCTACCTTGTCCAGAATCTCAAATGGACCAATGTACCTAGGGCTCAACTTGCCCTTCTTTCCGAATATCATCTCGCCCTTCATGGGCGACACCTGAAGAAATACCCGGTCGCCTATCATAAATGCCAAATCTCGAACTCTGCGATCCGCATAACTCTTCTGCCTGGACAAGTTGTACGAAGTCTATCCTGAATGATCTTCACCTTTTCCAAGGCATCCTGATCTAGCTTCTCCCGACTCAAACCATCTGACTGGAGACCGACACCGTCTACCATACAACGCCTCATACGGAGCCATCTGAATGCTCGAATGATAGTTGTTGTTGTATGCAAACTCAGCTAAAGGCAAGAACTGGTCCCATGAACCTCCAAAGTCAATAACACAAGCTCGCAACATATCCTCCAAAATCTGAATAGTACGCTTGGACTGCCTGTCCGTCTGAGGATGAAATGATGTGCTCAAATCGATCTGTGTGCCCAACTCTCACTGAAATACTCTCCAGAAAGCAACGGGGGAATTGGTTAGTCCAAATGACATCACCAAGAACTCATAATGCCCATAACAAGTGTGAAAGGCTGTCTTAGGGACGTCAGACGCCCTAATCCTCAACTGATGGTAACCAGATCTCAAGTCAATCTTGGAAAACACTGAAGCACCCTGAAGCTGGTCGAATAAATCATCAATCCTCGGCAAAGGATACTTGTTCTTAATAGTAACCTTATTCAGCTGCCGGTAGTCAATACACATCCTCATCGAGCCATCTTTCTTCTTGACAAAAAATACTGGAGCACCCAAGGAGAAACACGAGGCCTAATGAAGCCTTTATCCAACAAATCCTGCAACTGATCTTTCAACTCCTTCAACTCTGGCGGGGCCATACGATACGGCAGAGTAGAAATAGGTTGGGTGCCCTGAGCTAACTCAATACAAAAATAAATATCCCTANGCCAAACAACCCTTCTCGACCATGCGCCGAGCCTTTATATAAGAAATGATTCTACCAGAAGAATGACTAGGAGTCCCTCTCCACTCCAAATGAGGCACCCCTAGCAAGGCCAAGGTCACTGTCTTGGCATGACAGTCCAGAACAGCATAATAGGGGGATAACCAATCCATCCCCAATATAACATCAAAGTCAACCATATCAAGAAGAAAAATATCAACCTGAGTCTCCTAACCACCAATGACTACTAAGCAAGCACGGTAGACTCGATCTACCACTATAGAATCACCCATCGGTGTAGACACATGCACATTAGTACTCAAGGAATCACGGGGCATACTCAAATAAGGGGAAAAATATGAAGACACGTAGGAGAAAGTAGATCTCGGATCAAATAAAACCGAAGCATCTCTGCTGCAAACTAAAACCTTACCTGTAATAACTGCATCAGAGGCCTCAGCCTCCGGCCTGGCAGGAATGGCATAGCACCGGGGCGGGGCCCCTCCGATCTGAACATCTCTAGGTCGACCTACTGCGGGCTGACCTCTATCTCTAGTGGCCTGTCCTCCACCTCTATGAGTCTGATCTCCACCTCTGGCACCTCGACCTCCACTCCTAGCTGGCTGAGGGGGTGGGGTTGCACCTGGTGCGGGAATCATAGCACGAGAACCCTGATGCTGAGAACTACCAGAAGCTCGGGGGCAATATCTAGCAATGTGCCCTGGGTCACCAAAAGAGAAACAAGCCCTCTGTTGCTGAGACTGCTGGCCCTGAAACTGTCCCTGTCGACCAGAATAACCACCCTGGAAGCTCTGAAGTGGCGGTGCACTGATAGGAGCTGATGGTGCACTGCGGGATACCTGAAGCACCAACTGGAATGGCCTAGGAGGATGACCTCTGCCAAATAAATCTCTGCCTCCAGATGAGGCACCACTGAAATTACCGGAATAGCGAGGTCTCTTGTCAGAACCCTGACCACTGCCCTGTGATACGACCATCTCAATACGCCTGGCCACATCGGCCGCCTCCTGGAATGAAATATCAGTACCTGTCTCTCTGGCCATCTGGAGTCTAAGAGGCCGAGATAGACCCTCAATAAACCTCCTCACCCTATCACGATCAGTGGGGAGTATCATGATAAAATGTCGGGCCAAAGTGATGAACCTGGTCTCATACTGTGTAACTGTCATAGATCCCTGTTGGAGGCGCTCAAACTGCCTCCGAAGATCCTCCCTCTGAGTAACTGGTAGAAATTTCTCCAAGAATAACTCGGAGAATTGAGCCTTAGTCAATGGTGCAGATCCAGCTGGCCTGGTCAAGCAATAATACCTCCACCAAGTCTTGGCGGTACCAGAAAGACGGAAGGTAGCAAAATCAACTCCATTGGACTCCACGATGCCCATTTTCTAAAGAACCTCATAGCAACTGTCCAATAAATCCTGGGGATCCTCTGATGATGCACCAATAAATATAGTAGGAAATAGCTTGGTGAATCGATCCAATCTCCACAAAGCGTCGGCAGACATAGCTTCCCCCTCAACTGTCTGTGCCCCAAAACCCCGGCTGAGCTGCTCCAGCTGCCTGAGGTGTTGGAGTCTGGAACTGAGGAGCTAGCTGCTCTGGTGTGCGGGTAACAGGAGTCTGGGTCCCTCCCCCAGCCTGAGAGACGGATGGTGTAGTAGGAAGAAGACCATCCTGAGCCACGCTCTCCATAAGGCCCACTAAACGGACCAGAGCGTCCTGAAGAACCGGGTGGTAATGAACCCCTCTGGGACCTGAGCTGGTCCGACTGAAACTGCCTGACCAGGGACCTCACAGAAAAAGTCTACCTGTGGGTCCTCCGCTGGTGCTACTGCTCTGGGTTGATCCCTAGCTCTGCCTCGGCCTCGACCTCCGCCCCTCGCAGGAGCTGCAACAGGAGGATCGGGCTGCTGATCAGTAGATGAGGAAGCACGCGTTCTCGCCATCTGCGAGGGAATAGAATAGAAAATCATTTAGCATTTAGAATTCAAACCTCACGACAGAGAAGAAGAAATGTGAGGTTATTCCTAACCTTGCAGCCTCTGGGGGATAAGTACAGACGTCTCCGTACTGATCCCTCAGACTCTACAAGTTTGTCCATGAATTGTGAGACCTAAGCAACCTAGTGCTCTGATACTAACTTGTCACAACCTGAAATCCCACCTTCAGGCCGTGATGGCGTCTAATGTTGTACCCGCTAGACAAGCCAACGTTACTGGTTATTCCGATTTATTCCTTTATTAATTTAGCAAAAAAAAAAGAAATACATGAACAAATAGAAATAAGAATGCGGAAGATAAGAAATCCAACAACTTAGATAATAAATCTTACAAAATTTCCTTAAACATACCCCCAGAACTAGTGTCACAATTTCTCACGAACAGTCTAAGATTTACTAAAAACATGAGTCTGAAATAAACAAGTGTAGCTGTCTAGAAGTACAAAATAAGACAGAAGGAAGGAAATATATGGTGACGTCAAGGCCTGCGAACGCCTGCAGGACTACCTCGGTGTCGCCGTGGACTGAAGGATACTCCCTCGCTCAATGTCCTTTGGGTCCGGCTCCCTAATCTGCACAACCACAGGTGTAGAATCAGTACAACCGACCCCATGTACTGAGTAAGTGACGAGGCTAACCTGGGCGAAGTAGTGACGGGGCTAGGACACGACAAATAATAAACACCTGTGCAACTCAATAATATATAATAGAAATAACGGTAGGAAGTAACAGTTAAGTACAGATATGGGAAGAACATGCCAGGGTACAAAAGGGAAAAACACTTATTGAGTAACAGAACATGGCAACCGTCTAGTATCAGAATAACAACAGAGAACAAACAAGTGCACGACATCACCCTTCGTGCTTTACTCTCATTCTTGCCAAAACAAGTGCACGACATCACCCTTCGTGCTTTAATCTCATTCTCACAAAAACAAGTGCACGGAATCACCCTTCTTGCTTTTACCTCAAAATATCATGGCACGAAATTATCCTTCGTGCATTATCTCTCATGTCATGGCACAACATCACCCTTCATGCTTTTAAAATCACAGTATCGGCATGACATTGACCTTCGTGCTTTTAAATATAACTCATGGCATGACATCACCCTTCGTGCTTTACACTCTTCCTCACCCAACAATAACTAGAACAACAATTTGGCAAGGAAGAACCACAATACAAACCATAATTTACAACATCCCGACACGGGAACAATAACAGAAATATCACCGTCCCGGCAAGGGAACAATAACAGAAATATCACCATCCCGTCAAGGGACTCACCTATAACCAATCTCACTGAACATACAACATAACCAAAATAATCCTCAACCGAACAACTAATCGACAGTGTTCACAACCCAGTATTTCCAACAATTGAATAATCTCCAAAATAGAAGCTACTTCATAATACAACGGATATCGAAGAAAAACACATATACCATAATATATGACTCACGGGCATGCTTGACAACAAGGTGTAGGTACTCGTCACCTCACCTATACATTGAACATGATAATAACACGTAGCACATATGACTCAACACCTATTCCCTCAAGCTAGGGTTAGGCCAAACACTTACCTCGATTCCAAGAATCCAAATCAAGCCTCTAGCACTGCTTTCCCTTTAGAATCCAACTCCGAAATGATAGTATCTAGACATGATCGACTCAACAATATCAATAATGACTCAATAATTCAATCCCAAAGCCTAAATGTGCATTTCCCATCATTCTTCCAAAAATACCAAAATTCGACCTCGGGCCCACTTGGTCCAAACTCGAGGTTCGGACCAAAACTCGATCACCCATTCCCCCACGAACCCGAATATACAATTTGTTTCGAAATCCGACCCCAAAACGACGTTAAATTCCCAAAAAAAATTAAAAAGCCCTAACTCTACCCAAATCCCCAATTTTCTACCATTACAGCCCTAGAGTTCTTGATAAAGTTGATGAAATCATTAAGAAGTTGAAAGAAACTAGTTATGGGTTAATTACCTATGATTTGAGAAGAAACTCTCTAGAGAAAATCGCCCTTGGTCCCTTTTTGGTGAAGAAAAATGAAGAAGAATCGGATTAACAGTAAACTTAAACACTGCCCGACCCTCGCACCTGCGGTGCATGGGTCGCACCTGCGGTGCATGGGTCGCACCTGCGCTTTCGCAGGTGCGAAAAATCAATCGCACCTGCGGAGATGGGCTAAGTCACTGAGGGCCACACCTGCGGAACCGCTTCTGTGAAGAATATGTCGCACATGTGGAATTGGGTTGGCTGGTGCTGGACCGCACCTGTGGCCCAAGGCTCGCAGGTGCGGGCACACCAAAACTGATTTTTCAACTCTAACATCCCGGAACCCCCCCCCCCCCCCC
>ML314965.1:19999-85504 GCA_005239505.1 Nicotiana paniculata
GAAACTTACCCGAGCCCTCGGGGCTCAAAACCAAATATACACATGACTTCAAAAATCATCCTACAAATTTATTCGAGTAGTTAAACCACTAATATGACATCAAAAACAATGAATTAAGCTAAAAAATCTATAGAATTTTCTCAAACTTCATAAACTTCTAAATTCTCCAATTTCAATCTGAAACACATCAAACCAAGTCCGTTTCTTTCCAAATCTTACAGATAACTCACATAACACATATTGAACATGTTCCGGGCATCAGAACCATAACACGGGCCCGATAACCCAGATTTCACATCAAAGTTCATTTTCAAAAGTCTTTCTTATTTTCAGAAAACAATTTTCTTTAAAAAATTCACTTCTCGGGCTTGGGACCTCGGAATTCGATTCCGGGCTTACGCCCAGGTCCCATAATTTCCTACGGACCCTCCGGGACCATCAAATCACGGGTCCGGGTCCGTTTACCAAAAATGTTGACCAAAGTCAACTTTATTCCATTAATTATCATAAATTCAACAGTTCAACACATTTTCCACATAAAGACTTCCCGGCTACGCGCTCGGACTGTGCACGCACATTGAGGTGAGATTAACGGAGGCTTTCGGGGCCTCGGAACACAGTTTTTGCTAAATTACACAAGATGACCTTTTGGGTCATCACATATATATTTCAATGAAAAAGACCACCGATGATGAAAGAAATTAGAAAATAAAGTCGAATCAATTATAATATAGCATTAAAATTAACTTGGTTAAAATTAAAAATAAAAGAAATAAGAATGAAATAATAAGTATTCAAAATAAGTTGACATTTATTATTATTTTTATTTTTCATCTATTCCAATAAATGGCCCTCTATTGTATTTGTATACGTAATAAGTTATTGATTGTAAAATACGCATTCAGTATTAGTCAGTTTTAGACCTTACATTGTTACTTAATTTTTCATTTTTTCCTATAAACTATATGACCTAATCGTTCATTCCGATAGCTCTAAAAGAAAGATACAATTTTTAAATTAGTGTTAATTTGATGACTGTTTGAAGAATTATAATAAAAATATATAACGATTTTACTCATGTTAGATTCAATATTATGTCACAAAATTGATTACAATATTCGTAAGTTTATCCCAAAGGATATTCCCTTCAAATTAATATAAAATATATGTGCTCAAATTTTTTACGTGTGAAAAACCTATATCACAACCCTCTTTATTCCAAATCACCAAAAAGAATGTAATTATTTTAATTGATGGCCTTCTGAAGAATCATGATAAAAATATATAATAAATATCGGAATTTAATTACCAAAAAACAGATATGTCAATTATTTTGGATTCAATATCATGTTACAGGAATTACTATGTAACGACCCGACCGGCCGTTTCGTGAGTTATAGCCCTGTTTCCCCTATTTCTGTTTTTTTATGTGTTATTCAACCGTGTTGTGTTGTATCGGGTTGGTAGGTTTGGGTCCGGAGTAGTTTCGGAGTGGAATGAGACACTTAGTCTCTTATTTAGAATGTTAAGTTGGAGAAGTCAATCGGATGTTGACTTATTGAGTAAACGATCTCGGATTGAGATTTTTATGGTTCAGATAGCTCCGTTAGATGATTTTGGACTTAGGAGTGTGTCTGTAATGTAATTTGGAGGCCCGTGGTAGAATTAGGCTTGAATTGACGAACCTGGAAATTTGGTGATTTCCGGTCGGCAGTGGAAAATTTTGATATCGAAGTCAAAATGGAATTCCGGGAGTTGGAGTAGGTTCGTAGTGTCATTTGTGACGTGTGTGCAAAATTTGAGGTTATTCGGACGAGGTTTGATAGGTTTCGGCATCAGTTGTTGAATTTTGAGGTTTCAAGTTCATTAAGCTTGAATTGGTGAGTGATTCATGTTTTTGTTATTGTTTGATGCGATTTGAGAGCTCGATTGAGTTTGTATGGTATTTTAGGACTTGATGGTACCTTTGGTTGAAGTTCCGGAGGCCTCGAGTGTGTTTCAGGGTGAGTTTTGAGCAAGTCCGGAACTCTGCTATGTTTCTAGTGCTTTGAAAATGCGGACCTCAGCAGAATATCGCGCACCGTGGAGGAGGGGCACGGATCGCATAATTTTGCCGTGGCCGCACTTAAGGGAAAAATTCTGCAGATCCGCTGGTCCAACTTCGGAAGCTTATATCTTTTGATCTACAAAGAATTTTGAGATGATTCAAAAAATGAAAGTTGTAACCCTTCGTATCTAGTTTCCAGAAACCTAAATAAGTCATCATTTGGACATCTATAGAGAAAGTTATGGCCAAAATAATAAATCCTGACAGTGCAGCCACCAAAAGGTATGGCCGCACCATTTTTATGCGACTGCAGGAGCTGGGAGGCGTGGCCTGATAACTAGGGATTTTTGCCTATAATTTTCTCTCATTTGCTTAGGTTTTGGGTAAAAAATTCTAAAGGTATTCCCGAAACTAACTTAATGTGCTTGCTTGCAGGTTTTGGTAAAAATGAGGCAAAGAAGCCAAAATAAGCTCATGAAGGAGTCAAACTTGCACAAAGCCGCCAAAATAAGCTCATGAAGGAGTCAAGCTTGCACAAAGCCGAAGCAGGAAATGGACCGCTGACCGTGATGGAAAAGCGCGGCCGAGTGTTCATCGCTGAGGCAGATTCAAAAATGCGGCCCGCAAAAATGAGGTTCAGAGAAGCTGCAGCCAAGTACAAACATTGCCGCTGACCGCGCTACAAAAGCGCGACCGCGGAACCTTTGACGCAGCAGCGATAGGATTTACGCTGATAGCGAGATAGAGATTCAGAGAGTTTGCAAAGTGGACTCAAAAGGAAGAATGCGGCCCGCGTCTAAATTACGCGGCCGCGAAGTTACCAGACGAGGACGCGGTGGAAATTCTGCTGGGTGCGTGACAAGAGGTTTAGAGACTTGGCAAGTGAAACCTAACTGAGGAACGCGGTCCGTGAACATAATACACGGTTGCGACTGAAGGCAACGCGAACACGAATGTATTTACATTATCCGTGAAACCTAGTCCAGTCCAAGCAAAGATTTGAAAAAATGCGGTCCGCGCTCGTTATTGCACGGACGCGAAAGTCCATGCGGTGAGGCACCCATTTTTACACTGTCAGCGAAACCTCTGTAGGGGCATTTTTTTCCAAAAAATTTAGTTGTGTATAAATAGATCTTTTTCACATTTTTAGGTTAAGTTTTTTATCATGGAACACGTGAACAACCGTATTTTACTGTTTTGAGTAATTTTAGAGTAGTTTTAGCTTCTATCTTTAGATTTTATTCTTGTATTTGAATTTATGGCTTATATTACATTTCCATCTTTGATTTCTACCATTATTATGAGTAGCTAGACCCATTAGCTAGGGTTGTGACCCAACCCTAGTGTGGGTATTTAATGGGTCTTTAATTTTAGGGCATAATTATTTATAGGTTAGTGATATTTAGCTTATTTCTTGCTTTAATTGTAGAATTGGTGGTTGCAAACACTGATTCATGCCTTTTTGACTTAGCTCTTCTTGAGAAAGAGGGCCTAAGTATAGGAAAAGTAGGCTAACGAGGACTTGGGGTGAATTCAAGAGATTGATAGCCCCAATTAAAGGGTTAAACCTAGAGATAGTAATACACGACTTTAACCAACTTCACTTGCATTGCTTGAACACCCATTTGAGCTTGAGAAAGCCAAATCAGGACAAGTCACTCAAACTACAGAGAGGTATAGAGTGAGTATTTATGAGTGAAGGTTATATCACGATCCTAAGCATAACAATATTGTCCTAGATTCTCGACCCCAATAGATACTCGCCTAGGCGGAAGTCACCTCCCTAGTGCTTTTTATCATTTGAAAAAATCCCACAAAAACATTGTACTTAGATTATTGTTAGCAATCAATAGCATTAAAATTAGAATAGAAACAATCTCAATCATGGTTAGAAGTGTAATTAGAAACAACATGCGCATCTAGATTAGGTAGAAACCCAACTCCCAACCAATATTAACTCCCTGTGGATATCGATCCCGACCTTTCGGGTAAAACTGCATCGGCCACTCCTCGCTACTTTATAGTGGTGTAGGGTTGGAACCGATCACTTTTTAGCACCGTTTTCGGGTTGTTAAACGGTTTTGGATATCTATCTGACTAGTTGTGTGTATTGTTTTTCTTTCCTTCTGTTTTACTAACTTTTGTGTGTTAATCGCTTTAGGTACAAAATGGCTGATCCTCTCGGCAATGTTCTCCTGGGGGAGGAGGTATATGATAATGGTGATGATGAGGTGCATATAGTACCTAAAGCTCAAAGAAGAGGCCGCCAGGCCAATGACAACATTCCAGACCCTCCCTCACCTCCTCTTAGGGAAGCACATCGGGTGCTTCCCAATAAAGGTTACGGCAGTGCTATTGTCCCACCCCGGATCCGGGCGGGAAATTTCCAGATTACAAATGTTATGTTGACCTTATTGGAGAAAAGAGGGTTCTTCACTGGCGCTCCCCATCAGAATGCATATAAACAGCTAAAGGGTTTTGAAGATACTTGTTGGGGAAGCAAACAGACAAACGTGTCGGATGATGCATTGAGACTGAGATTGTTCCCTTTTTCACTTAGAGGGAAAGCTACTGGCTCGAGAGGCTCCCCAACCATTCTATCACCACGTGGGATGAGTTGGATGACAAGTTTATAGCCAAGTTTTTCTCACCGGGTCATATGACAGCATTAAGGGATGAGATCTTAGCCTTCAAACAGGAACCTAATGAACCTTTTCATTAAATCTGGGAGAGATATAGAACTATGGTAAAGGAATGCCCCAACAATGACATGACTGAAGCAATGATTCAGAAGTTTTTTTACAGGGGTATCAACACTACCAACCAATATGTTGTAAATCAGCTAGCTGGGGGAAGTTTTATGATGATGCCTTATGCCGATGCTTGTGACATACTTGATGAAAGGGCTGACACTTATTCAGCTTGGCAGAGTCGGGAAAATGTTCCTCAAGGTGACTCGAATGTAATCAATCTTTACAAGGAACTTTAAGACCACGGACAAGCCATAGCTGAGTTGACAACTACTATGAATCAGCTAGCAAAAACCCAACTTCAGCAAGTTCAAGGAACAAAGCAAGTAAATTCAATGGACGGAGTGAATTTAATGGTCAACAAGAGGAGACAGAGTGGTCAACAAGTGAAAATAAATCAAGATCAATATGAACAAAGTGGAAGTGGATGATTTTTATGATGACCAAAGCGAGGAAGTTTTGTATGCCAACAACTACCAAGGACAACGGAGAAATGCTCCAAATCAACAATGGAGATCGCAAGGGAATAACCAAAATTGGAGCAACTAAGGCCAAGGAAATTGGAACAATAATAACAACAACAACTCAAACAATTGGGGGAACAACAACCAAAATTGGGGTGGCAATAACAATAACAATTGGGGGGGTAATGGAAATCGGGGGTCGGGATTTCAAAGGCCCCCGATGTATCACAACCAAACAATCCATACAATCTCAAGGGAAAATTTCTTCAAATAATGAAATAGGGTGGATAGAGAATATGTTCAAATAAATGATGGAAAGGAATGTTGATTCCGATGCTCAAATTGCCTCCCACACTACTTCCATCCGCAACCTTGACGTACAAATGGGTCAAATCACTCAAGCATTGAACACTAGCCCTAAGGGGGCTATACCTAATGACACGGTAGTAAACACAAAGGGTGGGAACAATACAGGCCATGCCATGACGGTGACCACAAGGAGCGGTCGAGGTGGTGAAGCAAGTACCTCCAATCAAAAGAAAGTTGTGAATGATGATGTTGTGTTGCAAACTTATGATGATCCAATAGTTGATGAGCAAGTGAGTGTTGAGAATTTAAACGACAAAGTGCGGATCGATATTCATGACAATGAGGAGGAGACTCAAAATGACGTGAACCCGTCTAGGGAACACGTAATAGACATATCAGAAACGGTAGTTCCAAAATCCAAGAATCCTTTTCCAAGGCCTCCTACACCTCATCCTCAAAGACTTTCAAAGAAAAAGAATGAGAACCAATTCAAGAAGTTTATTGAGATGATGAAAAACTTGTCAATCAATGTTGCCTTAGTGGAAGCTCTTGAGAAAATGTCGGGTTATGCCAAGTTTATGAAAGACTTGGTAACTAAAAAGAGATCTATGGATTGTGAGACCATAAAAATGACTCATCAAGTGAGTGCAATTATGCACTCGATGGCTCCAAAGATTGAAGATCCCGATGCATTTACAATTCCTTGTACCATTGGGAGTGCGGATTTTCCAAAGGCCTTGTGTGATTTGGGAGCAAGTATAAATTTTATGCTTTACTCTATAGTCAAGACATCGGGTATTGGTCAATTGAGAACTACTTCAATGAGATTGCAAATGGCGGATAGAACAATGAAAAGGCCGCTTGGTATTATTGATGATGTTCTTGTCCGGGTCGACAAGTTTATTTGCCTGTTGACTTTGTGATTCTCAACTGCGAAGTTGACTATGAGGTGCCTATAATATTGGGAAGGCCTTTCTTAGAAACAGGGAAGGCTTTGGTTGATGTGGAAGCAGGGGAGCTCACCTTCCGGGTGGGCGATGAAAAGGTTGTATTCCACGTGTGCAAATCGATGAGGCAGCCGAATAGTAATTAATTTTTCTCTTTTGTGGATCTTGTGACGGAGGTGATAGTTGATGAAACAAGTGCCATGATCAATGTGGAAGATCCTATGGAAGCGGTATTGTTGAACCATGAAGAATATGAGAGGGATGGCTTGGTTGAATGTGCAAACGCCTTGCAAGGAATGGGATCCTACTCTTATGGGCCCCGTAAACTCTCCTTGGACTTGGAAAACCGGAAGACTCCACCGACAAAGCCCTCAATCGAGGAGCCACCAACATTGGAGTTCAAGCCTCTACCCTCTCACCTCAGGTATGAATTCTTAGGCCCATCTTCTACATTAGCTGTTATTATTTCTGCCTGCTTAACCAAAGTGCAGGTAAACTCCATTCTTGAGGTGCTTCAAAGAACAAAAAAGACAATTGGATGGACCTGAGCTGACATTCGGGGCATAAGCCCCGCCTTTTGCATATATAAAATTATACTTGGGGATGACGCAAAACCTTCCGTAGAACATCAAAGGAGGTTGAACGAGGCTATGCAAGAGGTCGTCAAGAAAGAAATTATCAAATGGCTTGATGCAGGGGTGGTGTATCCTATTTCGAATAGTGCGTGGACTTCACCGGTGCAATGTGTGCCGAAAAAGGGGGTATGACTGTTGTGACAAATGAGAAAAATGAGTTGATCCTACTAGGACCGTGACCTGATGGACAGTATGTATGGACTACCGAAAGTGGAACAAAGTGGCCCGCAAAGATCATTTTCCATTGCCCTTTCTTGATCAAATGTTAGACAAACTTGATGGGCGCGCCTACTATTGCTTTTTGGATGGGTACTCAGGGTACAACCAGATTCTCATAGCCCTAGAAGACCAAGAGAAAACTACCTTCACATGCCCGTATGGAACATTTTCATTCTCATGGATGCCGTTTGGATTGTGTAATGCACCTGCTACCTTTCAGCGGTGCATGATGGCTATATTTACGGACATAGTGGAGGACTTCCTCGAAGTCTTTATGGATGATTTCAGTGTTGTTGAGGACTCATTTGAAGAATGCTTGGAAAATCTTGACAAGGTTCTATCCCGATGTGAAGAGACAAATCTTGTGCTTAATTGGGAAAAATGCCACTTTATGGTCGAGGAGGGCATTGTCCTCGGCCGTAAGATCTCAAAGAACGGAATCGAAGTGGACAAGGCGAAGATAGAAGTTATTTCAAAGCTGCCTCCTCCTACTTCTGTCAAGGGAGTTAGGAGCTTTCTTGTACACGCGGGGTTCTACTGAAGGTTCATCAAGGACTTTTTCGAAGCGGTGAATCCCTTGTGCAATCTACTAGAAAAGGATGCAAAGTTTGTGTTCAATAAAGAGTGCATGAAGGATTTTGAGCTTCTAAAGTATAAATTGACCACCACTCCAATCATTACCGCACACAATTGGAGATATCCCTTTGAGCTCACGTGGAGATGCAAGTGACGTTGCGGTAGGAGCGGTTTTGGGGAAAAGGGTAAACAAAATATTTCACCTGGTGTATTATGCAAGCAAAACAATGAATGATACCTAGGTCAATTATACGATGACGGAGAAAGAGTTGTTAGAAATTGTGTTTGCCATGGAAAAGTTTCGGCCTTATCTCATGGGTGCCAAAGTGGTTATTCACACCGATCATGCGGCACTCGTTACTTGATGACCAGAAAGGACTCGAAATTAATGATGCATCCCCAGATAAGAAATTCCTCTTTGTTTCTTTGAATGGTATGCCTTGGTTCGCGGATGTTGCTAATTTCCTTTTTACCGGCATTGTCCCGTGTGAGCTCTCTTCTAACCAAAAAGAAACTCAAACGGGACAGTTTGGATTATTATTAGGATGTACCCTATTTGTTCAATATTTTCAATGACGGGGTGATTTGTAAATGTGTCCCAGAGGAGGAGCAAATGAGTATACTTGATGCTTGTCATTCCTCGCCCTACGGTGGTCATAACGGTGGGGTGAGAGTTGTTTCCAAGGTTCATAGTTGTGGTTTTTATTGTCCAACCCTGTATAGGGATGAAAGTGAGCTTGTCCAGAGATATGATGAATGTCAGAGAGCTGGGGGAATATCAAAGAAGGATGAAATTCCCCTCACCACTATTCTTGAGGTTGACATTTTTGACAAGTGGGGCACAGACTTCATGGGGCCTTTTGTGAGTTCGTGTGGCAACACTTACATTCTGGTGGCGGTTGATTATGTTTCCAAGTGGGTGGAAGCCATGGCTTTTCCCAACAATGAGGCCCAGAATGTGGTGGCGTTCCTCAAGAAAAACATCTTCACAAGGGTTGGTACTCGTCGAGCAATCATCAGTGATGGGGGGTCGCATTTCTTCAATAGGAAATTTGACACTTTGCTTTCAAAGTACGGTGTCAATAACAAGGTGTCAACTCGTTATCACCCCCAAGCTAGTGGACAAGTGGAGATCTCAAATAGGGAAATCAAAAGCATATTGTAAAAAGCTGTGAATGCAAAATGCATTGTAGGCTTATAGGACTGCATTTAAGACTCCAATTGGTATGTCTCCATACCGGTTGGTATTTGGGAAAGCATTCCATTTGTCGGTTGAGCTAGAACATAAAGCCATGTGGGCCTTGAAGAGGTTAAATCTTGAGTGGGATGTTGCAGCAAATCTCCGGGTGGAACAACTCGATGAGCTAGATGAGTTCCGGTTTCATGCCTATTCAAGCTCATCATTGTACAAGGAGAAGATGAAATACTTGCACGACAAATATGCCCGAAAAAAGGAATTCAAGGAGGGTGATTTGTTCCTTCTCTTCAACTCCCGATTACGCTATTTCCAGGAAAGCTTAAGTCCAAATGGCCTTTGAAGTAGTGCATGTAACACCTTTTGGTGCTCTTGACTTGAAGAACAAAATGGTAAAATCTTCGGGGTTAATGGGCACCGTGTGAAGCATTACTTGGGAAAGTTTGATGACAGCCACGTGGTGGCCTTGATCAATTTCCAATTATGATGGTAACCTGCGTCGTGCCGCGACGTTAAATAAGGCGCTTCTTGGGAGGCAACCCAAGTGTTTTCTCTTTCTTTTTCATTTTTCTTCTTAGATTAGGCTCTATTTTGAACTAACTGGTTGTTAGATTTGTGTAGTAATGGTTTGTACAGTGCAGGATTGTTGCTGGAAAAATTTGGCTAAGGATGGGATTTACGCTGACCGCAGTCAAATTTCGCGATCAGCAGGAGCTTTTTCGCTGGGGCGTAAATGTGCAGCGGACGCGGACTTGAAAATCCCTAAATGACAACTCTCTGAAGTTGCATCCGCATCCGCATCCGTTAATTCACAGTCATCAGTTCTTGTTTCGCGGCCTCGCCTCTTTTTCTTCTGTCAGCGGAGTTGGTCAAACAGCAGCTCTTCATAAAGCTAAAAGCGCGGACCGCGATGAAATTTCGCGGCCGCGCCCAAGTAGGTCGGTGGGTCCATCTATTTTTAGTATAAATATAAGGGCCCATCTCCTTTTCCCCTTTTCGAACTATCACTTCTCAAATCCATACATCACTGTTCTTCTTCTTCTGGCCTGCATCTTGAATTCATTGCATTAATCAAGAAGTTAATTTCTACCAAAAATCAAACAACTGGTATGCATAATTTCTTAACCTTCCTTTTAGTTCTTTCTTTTCTATTATTTTAGTTCCATTTTTGTTTTTGTTTTGGTTAGGGTTAATGTAAGCCTAAGTCAAAATAGTGTACAATTGAGGGTTAATTCAGATAGGTAATTGATTTTCAGACCTAATGGGGGATGAGGTTGTTCATTCTGCTATTTAATTGAATTTTTTTTTTTGATAATTGAAAACCTTAGGTCGTAAAACCTTCACTAGTGCCTGGGCATTTTGAATTCCGTGGACCGCGGCCCAAATTTTGCAGCCCGTGTTCATAAATTTAGCTGTGCTAAGACGAGTTGCCTGTTCGCAGCCACAGAGTTATTTTTGTGGTCAGCGACTAACATTACGCAGTTGCGCTTATAATTTTGCGGACCGCGCTCCTTAACTTCAGAGAGTCATTCAACTGGGTCCGTGGCCGCGTTCATTTTTACGCGGTCAGCGTTTCTTGTTTCGCGGCTGCGCCCAGATTTACGCGGTCAGCAAAGACTCAGCTTCAGATACTGGGTAGTCTGAGCCCCAGTCTTCCGCGGCTGCGTCTCATTTTACGCGGACTGCAGTGGCCAGTCCGCGGCTGTGATTCCTTTTTCGCTGTCAATGGACCACTGCTCTGTTAAACATAATGATCATTTATCTGCTTTCATTTCATAATTGATTGAATAACATTACTAATGATCTTTCACTGATGTGTATGCAGATAATGGTTAGATCTCGAGGTGGTCCAGAAAAACAACAAGGGAGGGGATATTCCTCCCGGGGCCGGGAGAGAGGAAAACAGACAGCACCCCCAACTCCTAAAAGAATCATTAGTAATAAACAAACCCTCCGGAGACCCACTCCAGACACTTCGGAGACCAGTGAATATGTCCCCTCCCGTGAGATTTCTGAGGGGGAGGTTGCCCAAACCCAATAAGAGGTTCAATCTCAGCCCTACCGCCTCATCAATGAACCTATCTCCTCGTCTGAGGGCTCATAAGAAGGTAGTGAGACTTCAGAACCATCTGCCCCATCTGATGAAACTCCGACCTCCACAGTGGTCCCAATTAATATTGATGAAGAAGAGGATGTCCCGGATGACGAGAGAGGTGGTGATACCAGGGTTGCAGGTGTGGTGAGATCAAGAAACCCCGCAGTGTGTCAAGACAGATTTGTTAGTGAGAAAGCCTACCATAAGTTCCAGGAATGGTGGCCTCAAAGGTCTCTCACGCTCGAGAGGGATTTCATTGATAGAGATCTTCTACCCCATAATCCCAATGTTAAGCGAAAATTCAATGAAAGAATGGGGTGGAAGTTCTTCACTAGTAAGCTACCGGAGGCCAATGAGTACTTGGTCAAGGAATTCTATGCTAATGTCGCCCACATAAAAAAGGGCATATATTTGACCAAGGTACGGAACCGGAAGATCAAATTTGATGGCAAGTCACTGAAAGAATATGTCGGGTTCAATGATGTGGACGAATCCCTCTACGTGGAGAAGGTAGCATTGGATGAGTTAGACTGTCCATGGCTTGCATAGATGATAGCCATCCCCGGGACAAAACCGGCTTGGCTTACACCTGAGGTTCTAATTCATAGGAACACTTTGAGCTTTGAAGCGAAAGGGTGATCCGTCTTCGTGTGCAGCCAGATAGACCCATCTCAGCATGACAGTGATATCCCCGTCTCCCAGGCAATTATTGTGGCTTCTATCATGGCGGGGTTCCTGATAAATGTGGGGAATATTATGGCCAGAACTATTATCAAAGCTATCGGGAAGGATGAAATTCATACCCCTACCCACACTTCCTCACCATGTATTTGGAAGGTCAAGGTGTAGAAGAGAGGGATTTTGACACAAAGGTCAAGCCAAAAATGCCCTTCTCTTGGTATAGACTTCAGGGACCAGACAACCCCTAGTCCAAAGGCAAAGCCACTACCTCCGCTGGCCAGTCTGAAACGCCAAGGGTAGTGGCCTTTGGGTCCGAGCCTTCCACAGCCGAAGGTTCGTCTGCTGCTATGCCACCTCCGTCCTCAGGGCCATCAGTATATGTCCCACTCTATGTGTCTTCTTCCTCAGCTTACCCTCAGATTGCACTGCGGGTCAACCAAACCTTTTCCAGCATCAACAACTGGATGCAGGTAGCTAAATCAAAGCTATCTGCCCTATCCAGTGCAGTCGCAGCACAGGTTGCTCCAGCACAGCTTCAGATGCCTCCATCAGTAGAGGTTTCGGCATCGGTTGTGGAAGTTTGATGTTTTAAGTTCATTAAGCTTGAATTGGTGTGCGATTCATATTTTTGTTATTGTTTGATGTGATTTGAGAGCTCGATTGAGTTTGTATGGTATTTTAGGACTTGATGGTACCTTTGGTTGAGGTTCCGGAGGCTTGGGGTGTGTTTCGAGGTGAGTTTTGAGCAAGTTTGGGCATTTCTGAAACTCTAGTATGGTTCTGGTGCTTTGAAATGCGGACCTTAGCAGAATTTCACGGACCGCGGAGGAAGGGCTCGGACCGCATAATTTTGTTGCGGCCACTCGAGGGAAAAGTTCTGCAGATCCGTTGGTCTGACTTCGGAAGCTTATATCTTTTGATCTATAAGGAATTTTGAGATAATTTAAACACGAAGGTTGTAGTCCTTCGTGTCTAGTGTCCAGAAAAATAAAGAAGTAATCATTTGGACGTCTGTATAGAAAGTTATGGCCAAAATACTAAAGCTTGACAGTGCAGCCACCAAAAGGTGCGGCCGCACCATTTTTATGCGACTGCAGGAGCTGGGAGGCGCAGCCGCGCTTGGAATTTCACGGACCGCATAGTGGGAGTTCAGAGGGTGCACTATATAAATGAGGTTTAGGGTATTATTTAACATTTTGGACCTAGGTAGCTCGGTTTGTGGCGATTTTTGCAGGTTTTTCAAGAAATTCATCGGGGTAGGTGATTCTAACTCGGATTTGGTTAATATACATGAATATATCAATGATTTCATCATGTAATTAGTACATTGAAGTGTAAATTTGGGGAAAATTTTAGAACTTCACAAAAAGAATTTTTGGGATTTGAATGTCGATTCGAAGTTGGATTTGAGCGAAACTAGTATGGTTGGATTCGTGAGTGAATGGGTGTTCGTAATTTGTGAATTTTACCCAATTCCGAGTCATGCGATCATGGGGCAGGTTTTAGCCAATTTCAGATTTTTGGCCTAATTTTGTAGTTTTTCTTGTGGAATTCGTTTCTTTAGCATATGTTGATGGTATTGTATTGGTTGTGAATATATTCGGAGCTTTTCGGCACCGAGTCGAGGGGCGAGAGCATCCCGGAGTAGGATTCTATGTTGTTAAGGTAAGTAACACTTTTAAATCTGGTCTTGAGGGTATGAAACCCGGAGCTTTGATATCATGTGACTGTTTGGAGGTAACACCCATGCTAGGTGACGGGCATCTGGGTGTATGTCGTGAGGGATTGAGACTTGGTCCGTCCTGTGAGGTTGCGAGGCCTAATAGACTTTATTTGTGTTTATGTGCTTTCCTGTCTGCTAAAACTTGGTTGCCTTCATGTTAGAGATCATGCTTATGCTTTATCCCTGCTCACAGTAGTTATACTCAGTCATAATGATTTTTGTACATGTTTACCTCAGTCTCTGTTATCTTCTTGATGAATACACTGCAATACTTTGATTTGGACTGCTTTCCTTTAATTATTGAAAACTCTGAGGCTAGAGAGGTACATGACTGAGTGAGGCCGAGGGCCTATTGTGAGATATGGTAATATAGCACGTGAGTTATCCGTGCGAATCCAGATTGATACCATAGCATGTGAGTTGTTCGTGCGGATCCAGATATAATATGATAGCTCGTGAGTTGTCCGTGCAACACGTGAGTGGTCCGTGCAGATTAGCAGCTGGGCTGTAGGAGCCCCTTCGTAATCTGAACACCTCCAGTGAGCGAAGGTACCTATTGAGTGTGTGCATTGAGGGCTGAGGGGCTGAGTGACAGTGCTTGTGAGGTTTCATCTATTTTGTTGTTGTTGCATTTATCTGTTAATTGCCTACTAGTAGTTGATACTCTATGAAACTGATCTCTTACTCATGTTATTCCTTAACTGTGAAAATTATTAATTGAATTGTTCTGCTTATCTCGTCACTACTACTCATTTCCTTAGTTATTACTGTTACTTGCTGAGTCGGTTGTACCCACACTACACCCTGCACTTCATGTGCAGATCAGGTGTGTTTGAGCACGGCGATTGTTGAGTCCAGGCCGTCTAATCTTTGGAGACTGCAAGGTAGCTGGCAGCGTCCGCAAGACCTTGTTACTCCTTCTATGTCACGACCCAAATTCCATTGTAGGTCGCGATGACGCCCAATACCATTGTTGGGCAAGCCAACACTAATCATCTAGTGAGTTCTCATTTATTTTACTAAACATCCTTGACATCTACTTAACTTAGTTTTGTAGCATTATATAAATAACGAATTATTAAAGCAATTTAAACTGAAGTGACTAAAATAGGTCATAATTATATGATTACAATCCAAAATAATACTTTATTAATGTGTGTGCCAGGATCTAGTGTCATAAGTATGTTGGCATCTAGTAGAATGTACAAAATATAACTATCATACTGCCTAAAATAGAATAGACAACAAATAACAAAAGAGAGACTCCAACACGCTGCTGAACGACATCAGAAAGGGTAGCTCACAGTGTAATCTCGGTCAAGTATCAGGAACGCGCACCGCATGGATAGATAGATGCACCTGCCTCTAATCCTGTACAATTAAGTACAGAAGCGTAGTATGAGTACATAAATAATATCCAGTAAGTATCCAGTCTAACCTCGAAGAAGTAGTGATGAGGGGTCGACTTGACACTTAGTAGGGAAAATAATAATATAATTTAAGTGTTACGCTAAGCATGGATAGCATGAATGATAAAGAAATTTTAATAACAGAGAGAAGTAAGACATTCTTTCATAAACAACATGTCAATTTCAGTCACATCATGTAACAACTTACATTTCTAGCATAAAAGCAGTATAAATCACGGGAAGTTCCAAATAATTAACATGCGCAAATTATGCTGAGGTCGTACGGCCCGGTCCAACATAATATTAACTGTGCACTGCCAGAGGGTTGAATGGCGCAACCATAGATTCATCTATATAATCTTACCGAGGTGCTCAGTTCGATCCACAAATAACAATTTATTTTCAAAAAAACACGCATTTGCCCATTTATAGTCAAGCGTTTCATACAAATTCTTAAGTAAGTGAGTATAACCGTCTATATTTGTTTTTACCAATTTCCATCATGACTTAAGTGAGTATAGTAAAAAGTAAGGCCGCAAGCATTTGCAACTATAACATGATATGGGTCCTAAATTACACGGACAATTAGCATAATAGTAGCTACGTACGGACTCTCGTCACCATGTACGTACGAAGCCCCCACAGATAGGTACATACATTTATTTAGTTCACCTATTGGGATTAATTCCCTCTTACTAGGTTATAAAGGAGACTTACTTCTTCCCGAAGCTTACTTCCAAACTCAAGAATGCACTCAAACCCTAAAATTGGATCCGAACAATCTGAAACTATTCAAATGGGGTAAAAACTAGTCAATATGTGCTCAAGAGTTCATATTCTAACTATTATGAGTAATTTCCCAACCTTAAATGCGAGGTTCCTAAAATTAATTCCAGGGCCCACATTCCCGGATACCAGAAATTTTTTAAGGAAGTTGTTACCCATAATCTTAGGATCAAGAATATGTGATTATTACTAGATTCTATAACAAATTTCGTGGTTAAATCCAATTTTTATCAAAACCTTAGGTTTTACTCTAAACCCTTAATTTCCACTAATTTACATGTTGTCATCTACCCATAAACTATGTATTAAACTCACATTAGGTAGAAATTACTTACCTCACAAAGCTAGGTTTAAATCTCCCCTTTTGAAGCTCCCAAATCGTCCAAGAATGGAGTGAAATGAGGCAAAAATGACAAACTCCCGCTGCCTTCAGATATTTTCGCACCTGCGGCATGTCAACTGCACCTGTGGTCTCGCTTCTGCGGACCATTGTCTGCATTTGCGGAAAGGGGCTGGACCGGCTAGGACCGCACCTGCGGACAGGTGATCGCACATACGATTTTGCTTCTGTGAAAGAGAGGTTGCATCTGTGCAGCTTCGCCCGCACATATGAGCTCGCATCTGCGGCTACCCAACCGCAGGTGTGATCGCACCAGAATTGTGCACCAACAGCTCATTTTGAGCTTGAAATCGACTTGCTCGACGTCCGAATGGCATTCGGAGCCTCTGAGGCCCCGCCCAAACATACCAACAAGTTTTAAATCATAAAATGGACTCGCTCGAACCTTCGAAATGCCCGAAACAACATTAACACTAAGAATCACACTCTAGAACCAACTGAATCAACTTATGAAGTTTAAGTTCTTCAATCTACTTCCAACGTGCCGAAAAATATTTATACTACTCGGAATGATACCAAATTTTAAATTCAAGTAAATGATATTACGGAACTATTCCCGATCCTGGAATTCTGTTTGGACCTCGATATCACCAAAACACATTCCAAACCATATTTTTAGGACTTCTAAGACCTTCAAGAATCAAATTTTCACTATTTGGCGCCGAATCACTCCCGGGTAATCCGAAACCCGCTCCGAGTATACACCCAAGTCCGAAATCATCATACAAACCTATTGGAACCGTCAAATCCGGATTCCGAGGTTGTTTACTCAAAATGTTGACAGAAGTCAAATTTAGCCTTTTAAGCCAACCTTAAGGAAACAAGTGTTCCCATTTCAACTCAAACTCTTTCAAATCCCGAACCAACCATCCCTGCAAGTCATAAATCAATAAAAGAAAGTATGGAAGTATTATTTAAGGACACGGAGTTCTACAAAGCAATATGACCGATCGGGTCGTTACATTCTCCACCTCTTAAACAAATGTTCATCTCGAATGGGTCTAGAATCATACCTGGAGTACCAAACAAGCGTGGATATCTTCTCCGCATGTCCTCCTCAGGCTCTCAAGTTGCCTCCTTGACTGGTTGGACCCTCCACTGGACCTTCACTACGGAAACCCTCTTGGACCTCAACTGGCAATCCTGCCTATCAACAATAGCAATTGGCTCTTCCTCGTAACCCAATCTCTCGTCTAGCTGAATGGTATTGAAGTCTAACATATGAGATAATCGGCGTGGTGCCTCCGGAGCATAGATACATGAAAAACTGGATGAACCCCTGATAAGTTGGGAGGTAGAGAAAGCTCATAAGATACTTCCCCAACTCGCTTAAACACCTCAAATGGACCTATAAACCTTGGGGTCAACTTGCCCTTCTTCCCGAACCTCATAATACCCTTCATCGGTGAGACTTGTAAGAGAACCTTCTCACCGACCATAAATGATACATCACGCGCCTTTTGATCTGCGTAACTCTTCTGCCTGGACTGTGCCGTGCGAAGACTCTCCTGAATCAACCTTACCTTTTCCAATGCATCCTTTACCAAATCAGTACCGTATAACGTAGCCTCGCCAGGCTCAAACCACCCAATGGGAGAATGACATCGTTGACCATATAAAGCCTCAAATGGAGCCATCTCAATGCTGGACTGATAAATGTTGTTGTAAGCAAACTCAGCCAAAGTAAAGAACTGATCCAATTGCCCTCTAAAGTCAATCACACATGCTCTGAGCATGTCCTCCAATACCTGAACTGTCCGCTCTGACTGCCTGTCGGTTTGTGGATGGAATGATGTGCTGAGCTCTACACGGGTGCTCAACTCACTCTGTACGATTCTCCATAAATGCAAAGTGAATTTAGGACCTCTATCTGATATGATGGACACAGGCACACCGTGCAACCGAACTATCTCCCGAATGTAAATATGGGCTAATCTCTCTGAAGTGTAAGTAGTGGCTACTGGAATGAAGTGTGCCGACTTGGTTAACCTGTAAACAATAATCCAAACTTCATCGAACTTATGCAAATTCTGTGGCAACCAACTATGAATTCCATAGTGATGCGCTCCTCAGTCATCTGCTGGAGTAGGCCTCCTGGCCTCTGGTGCTCATACTTAACGTGCTGGAAATTTAGGCACCTAGCTACATACTCCACTATGTCTTTATTTATCCGCCTCTACCAATAATGCTGCCTCAGGTCATCATACATCTTCGTAGCACCTAGATGAATATAATACCGTGAACTGTATGCCTCCTCTAGAATCCTCTCCCTCAGGCCATCTACATTAGGAACACATAGGCGACCCTGAAGTCGCAGAACACCATCCTCGCCAATAGAAACCTCTTTGGCACCACCCTGTAGTATCGTCTCTCTGAGAACTACTAAATGCGGATCATCAAACTGTCGAGCCTTGATTTGCCCCAATAATGAAGACTGAGCAACAACACATGCAAGAACTCAGTTGGGCTCTGAATGTCCAGCCGCACAAGTCTGTTAGTCAAGGACTGAATGTCCAAAGCTAGTTGCCTCTCCTCCGCTGAAATGAACGGCAAGCTACCCTTCAAGGCATCCATGATCACATTGGCCTTGCCCGGATGATAAAGAATGGTGATGTCATAGTCCTTCAGTAACTCAAGCCATCTACGCTGCCTCCAATTGAGGTCCCTCTTCTTGAACAAGTAGTGCAAATTGCAGTGGTCAGTATAAACCTAACAAGACACTCCATACAAGTAATGCCTCCAAATCTTAAGAGCATGAACAGTTGCAGCCAACTCCAAATCGTGCACAGGGTAGTTCTTCTCATGAATCTTCAGCTGACGTGAAGCATATGCAATAACTCGTCCCTCCTGCATCAATATACAACCCAAGCCAACGCGTGAAGCGTCGCAATAAACTGTATACATCCCCGAACCGGAAGGCAACACTAGAACTGGTATTGTAGTCAAAGTTGTCTTGAGTTTCTGAAAGCTCGTCTCACACTCGTCGGACCATCGGAACGGGGTACCCTTCTGGGTCAATCTAGTCAGAGGTGCTGCAATGGATGAAAAGCCTTCCACAAACCGGTGATAATATCCTGCCAACCCCAAGAAATTCCTAATCTCAGTCGCTGAAGTAGGACGAGGCCAACCCTGAACCGCCTCAATCTTTTTGGGATCCAACCTTAATACCCTGTACTGATACAACATGCCCTAAGAACACCACCGAATCCAACCAGAACTCACACTTGGAGAACTTAGCATACAGCTTCTATTCCCCCAAGGTCGGGAGAACTACTCTCAAATGCTGCTCGTGCTCCCCATGCTACGTGAGTAGATCAAGATGTCAACAATGAAGACAATAAAAAAGGAATCAATATAAGGCCTGAACACCCTATTTATCAAATCCATAAATGTCACTGGGACATTAGTCAATCCAAAGGACATCACAAGAAACTTACAATAGCCATATCTAATACAGAAGGCAGTCTTCGGAACATCTGAGTCCCGAATCTTCAGCTGATGGTACCTCGATCTCAAGTCGATCTTAGAAAACACCCTAGCACCCTGCAACTTGTCAAACAAATCATCGATGCTCCACAACGGGTACTTGTTCTTGATGGTAATCTTGTTCAATTGGCGGTAGTCAATGCACATCCTCATAGTACCATCCTTCTTCTTCACAAACAACACTGGTTCACCCCAAGATAACACACTTGGTCTCACAAAACCCTTTGCTAACAACTCCTAAAGCTTTCTCCTTCAGCTCTTTCAATTCTTTCGGAGCCATATGGTACAGTGGAATGGATATAGGCTGGGTACCTGGAGCCAAATCAATACAAAAACCAATATCACGATCTGGCGGCATGCTTGGAAGGTCAAAAGGAAACACATCGGTGAACTCCCGGACTACTGACACTGAATCAATCGTCGGAGACTCTGCGGTGGTGTCCCGAACATAAGCTAGATAAGCCAAACAACCCTTCTCGACCATACGTCGAGCCTTCAGAAAATAAATAACTCGACTAGCTGTACTAACTGAAGAACCCCTCCACTCCAATCTCGGCAACTCGGGCATGGCTAAAGTAACAGTCTTGGCATGGCAATCTAGGATGGTGTGATATGGGGATAACCAGTCCATGCCCATGATGACCTTAAAGTCGGTCATATAGAGTAATAGGAGATCCGCTCTAGTCTTAAAACCACAGAATATGACCACACAGGACCGATAGATCTGATCCACAACCATAGAATCGCCTATAAGAGTGGACACATAAATAGAATACCCAAGGACTCACGAGGAATATCCAAGGAATGAGAAAATAGAGATGACACATATGAATAGGTAGACCCTGGATCAAACAGTAATGAAGCATCCTTACCGCAAACGAAAATGATACCTGTGATAACGGCATCTGAGGCTAGTGCATCTGGTCTGGTGGGAAAAGCATAGAATGTGGCTGGAGCGCCGGTTGGATAGCCTCCAGTTGACTGAACAGTAGCTGGCCGACCTCCCCCTTCCTGGCCTCCACCTATAGGATGAACCCTACCAGTCTGCCCTCCGCCTCTAGGCGGCCAGACATCCGGTGCTGAAATCATGGGTTGCTGACTCTGCTGCACTACCTTGCCTCGAAGTCTGGGGTAGTATCTCCTCATATGACCAAGATCTCTGCACTCGAAGCAGCCCCTTAGTGCGGTGACCTACTGCCTTGATGACTGGCCCTGATGGCCTGTAGACCCACTAGAAGAAGCCTGAATAGTCGGTGGATAGTATGAACTCTCCGGCATAGCACTAAAATAGAAGCTGGAAGAACCCTAGTAACCTGAGTACCCATTGGAAGAACCCTGGATGGCTGGTGGGTGGTAAAAACTCTCTGGTATGGCGCTGAAATAATGGCGCGCTGGAACACCTCGAGGAGGTGGTGGTGGTGCTGAATATGGGTCCTTCTAGGCTGACCCATCCCAAAATGGCTTTGCCGCTAGCCGGGGCACCTCTGAACTCTCCAAAGAAACGGGCCCTCTTGTCCTGCTGTGTCTTCTCTCTACCCCTCTGACGGTAGCCCTCCATCCTCCGGGAAATCTCCACTACCAACTGATAAGGAGTCCCCATTTCTACCTCCTGGGACATATTGGCCCTAATACCGGAGTGCAGCCCTGCAACAAACCTCCACACTCTCTCTGCGTCAGTAGGAACTATCATAAGTGCATAGCGAGCCAACTCAGAAAACCTCGCCTCGTAGTCGGCCACTGACATCTGACCCTACTCAAGCTGCTCAAACTGATACCCTAGCTTTTCTCTCTCGGGGGGTGGAATATCCCTGTCCAAGAAAAGCTGTGTGAATTGACCCCAACTAATGGGAGGAAAACTCGCTGGTCTGCCTAGAACATAAGACTGCCACCATCTACGGGCCCTACCCTCCAGCTGAAAAGTAGTGAAGTCAATCCCATGGGACTCCAATATCCTCATGTTGTGCAGTCTGTCCCTGCACCTATTGATGAAATCCTGAGAATCCTCATGACGCTCACCTCCAAAGATAGGAGGGTGTAGCCTAGTCCATCTTTCTAATAACTTCTGCGGATCGTTGTCCGCAGCTGGTCGGGGCTCAGGTGCTACTACTGCAACTGGCTGGGGGCCATCCATGGGTAGTGCACTCAGAGTCTGATATATATTGTTGGTGCATGCCCAGGAGCCTGGGCAGTAGGGTTCTGTGCTCCCCTCCTCCCTGAGATGTGGCCGGGTCCGCTGGAAATAAACCAGGCTGAGTCATAGTATCCATGAACCTCATCATACGGCCCATAACCTCCTGAAAGCCCTCCATTGTCATGAAATCCACCAAGGCAGGCACTACTACGGGCACCTCGCATTGCCCCTCAACAATAGGATCCTCTGCTGGATCCGCTGGTGGTGCAATTGGGGCAGCTCTGGGATGCCCTCGTCCCCTACCTCGGGCCGGTGCCCTCCCCTGGCCTTTAGCAATGGGGGGAGCAGCTCCTCCCGGGTCTGGAACGTCAGTCGTACGCATCCCCACCATCTGAGAGAGAAAAGAAGAAGGAGATTTAGTATACCATCAACTGCATGATAGAAGATGAATAAAAAGTAGTTTCCTAACACCCCACAGCCTCTCGAAGATAAGTACAGACGTCTCAGTACCGATCGTCAAGACTCTGTTAGGTCTTCCCATCACTTGTGAGACTTGCGTGAACCTAGTGCTCTGATACCATGTTGTCATGACCCAAATTCCATTGTAGGTCGCGATGGCGCCCAACACCGTTGTTGGGCAAGCCAACACTAATCATCTAGTGAGTTCTCATTTATTTTACTAAACATCCTCGACATCTACTAACTTAGATTTATAGCATTAGATAAATAACGACTTATTAAGGCAATTTAAACTTAAGTGACTAAAAGAGGTCATAATTATATGATTACAACCCAAAAAAATAGTCTACTAATGTGTGTGTCAGGATCTACTGTCACAAGTATGCGGGCATCTAGTAGAATGTACCAAATATAACTATCCTACTGCTTGAAATAGAATAGACAGCAAATAACAAAAGAGAGACTCCAACATGCTATTGAACGGCATCAGAAGGGGCAGCTCACCGTGGAATCTCGGTCAATTATCAGGAACGCGCACCGGACAGAGAGCTAGATGCACCTGCCTCATATCCTATACAATTAAGTACAAAAGTGTAGTATGAGTACATAAACAATATGTACCCAGTAAGTATCCAGTCTAACCTCGAAGCAGTAGTGATGAGGGTTCGACTTGACACTTACTAGGGAAATTAATATTATAATATAAGTGTTACGCTAAGCATGGATAACATGAATGATAATGACAGTTTAATATCAGAGAGAAGTAAGACATTCTCTCATAAACAACACGTACAAATTTCAGTCATATCATGTAACAACTTACATTTATAGCATCAAAGCAGTAAAAATCACGGGAAGTTCCAAATAATTAACATGCGCAAATTATGCCAAGGTCATACGACCCGGTCCAACATAATATAACTGTGCACTGCCAAAGGGTCGAATGGCATGATTCATAGATGCGTCTATTTAATCTACCGAGGCGCTCGGTCCGATCCACAAAAAACAATTTATTTTTAAAAAAAACACGCATTTGCCCATTTATAGTCAAGCGTTTCATACAAATTCTTAAGTAAGTGAGTATAACCGTCTATATTTGTTTTTACCAATTTCCAGCATGACTTAAGTGAGTGTAGTAAAAAGTAAGGTCGCAAGCATTTGCAAGTATAACATGATATGGGTGCTAAACTACCCGGACAATTAGCATAATAGTAGCTACGTACGGACTCTCGTCACCATGTACGTACGAAGCCCCCACAGATAGGTACATACATTTATTTAGTTCACCTATTGGGATTAAATCCCTCTTACTAGGTTAGAAAGGAGACTTACTTCGTCCCGAAGCATACTCTCAAACTCAAGAATGCGCTCAAACCCTCAAATCGGAGCCGAACAATACGAAACTATTCAAATGGGGTAAAAACTAGTCAATATGTGCTCAAGAGTTAATATTCTAACTATTATAGTAATTTTCCAACCCTAAATGCAAGGTTCCTAAAATTCATCCCCGGGTCCACGTTCCCGGGTACCGAAAATTTTTTAAGGAAGTTGTTACCCATAATCTTAGAATCAAGAATATGTGATTTTTACTAGATTCCATAAAAATTTCGTGGTTAAATCCAATTTTTATCAAAACCCTGGGTTTTACTCTAAACCCTTAATTTCTACTAATTTACATGTTGTAATATACTCATAAACTATGTATTAAACTCACATTAGGTAGAAATGACTTACCTCACAAAGCTAGGTTGAAATCTCCCCTTTTGAAGCTCCCAAATCGCCCAAGAAAGGAGTGAAATGAGTCAAAAATGAAAAACTCCCGTATTAAAGGAAGGCCACTGCCTTCAGCAATTTTCGCACTTGCGACGCGTTGATCGCACCTACGGTCTCACTTCTGGAACTATTGTCTGCATCTGCAGAAAGGGACTGGACCATCTAGGACCGCACCAGCGGACAGGTGATCGCACCAGCGGACAGGTGATCGCACCTGCGGTTCCACTTCTGCGGACGAGGGGCCGCATCTGCAGAACCTGGGCTCCGCTCTTGGGATGCATCTCTGCAGCTTCACCTGCATCTGTGCAGCTTCGCCCGCACCTGCGAGCTCATACCTATGGCTGCCTAACCGCAGGTGCGATCACACCAGAACTGGTGCACCAGCAGCTCATTTTGAGCTTAAACTCGACTCGCGCGATGTCTGAATGGCATCTGGGCCCCCGAGGCCCCATCCAAACATACCAACAAGTTTAAAATCATAAAACGGACTCACTCGAACCTTCGGAATGCCTGAAACAACATTAACACTAAGAATCACACCCTAAAACCAACTGAATCAACTTATGAACTTTAAGTTCTTCAATCTACTTCGAACGTGCCGAAACATACTAATACTACTCGGAACGATACCAAATTTTGCATTCAAGTCTTAAATGACATTACGGAACTATTCCCAATCCCGGAATTCCATTTGGACCTCGATATCACTAAAACGCATTCCAAACCACATTTATAGAACTTTTATAACCTCCAAGAATCAAATTTTCACTATTGGCGCCGAAACGCACCCGTGTCATCCGAAACCCGCTCCGAGCATATGCCCAAGTCCGAAATCATCATACGAACATATTGGAACCGTAAAATCCCGATTCTGAGGTCGGTTACTCAAAATGTTGACCGAAGTCAAACTTGACCTTTTAAGCCAACCTTAAGGAACCAAGTGTTCCGATTTCAACTCAAACTCCTTCAAATCCCGAACCAACCATCCCTGCAAGTCATAAATCAATAAAATCAAGTACGGGAACTATTATTTAAGGAAACGAGGTTCTAGAAAGAAAAACAATCGGTCGGATTGTTACATTCTATTTCTCATTTTTGGGTTGTATTGACATTTAGACAGTTGTGTAATAGTTTAAGTACTTAGACGATCATGACTTAGTGACACCCCGATGTTTGAGGCTTGTTTTTCGCATTTTATTTTCAAATTTGAAGTTTAACTTGATTTCATGGAAACTTCTAAAATTAAGAATCTTTACTTAACTCTTATATCTTAAATGGGTGGTATTTTGGGGAAAATAGGCTTGCCTAGTATCACGATAGGCACCATCACGGCAGGGTTTAGATTTGGATCGTGACATACTACAATATTCGTAAAAAAAATTCAAAAGATATGCCCTTCAAATTAAGAAGAAATACGTGTTCTCCAATCGAAATGCGTATCGATCATTTTACCTTTTAAAAATAAATTTTAGAATTGTTATAAAATTAATTATTTTCATATATAACGACAAATGGAGTTAATAAATATTAGAATTATTTAAATACTAATTCCACTTAAATAATAATATATCGAAATAAATATACTCTTTCAAATACAATTCTTAGTCATTCTCCGGTGTATTTTACTAGCTTGTTTTAGTATTCTCTTTGAATGTCTTTTCTCATTTTTAGGGCACTTTGATTTTGTGTTCATCTGAAATTCATGATTATTAGTTGTTTGCTATGTTTGTAAAGTTCTATCCACTATTTATGTTTCCAATGACTATGTGTACTACTGAGACTCAAACTGAAAAGGAAGCATGCTAACTTTATTTATTAAAAAGTGACATAAAGTTTAAGTTGAATTATTAACTGATGAGGATTTCTATGAGATACTTTTTCTTAATTTATTTAGTTATATGCACATTGTCAATTTTAATGACTATTGTCAGGATACACGAGCGATGTGTGTACCCTGGATGATTTTTTTATTATATTAAACATAAAAATTCTTATTGGATAAAAATATATTTAAAATTAAATATTTAAAACTTGGGATGGGAAATTATTAAGATTTGAATCAACAACAAAACAAATATCTTTAACGTTAAAAACAATCCTAATTAACCAAAAAAGTCTTTGATTCAACTAATTGCGAAAAATCGAAGTCATTCTTTTCGAAATTTATAATAAAATAGATTATAATATATTAGTAAGAGTCAAACTATTAAAAATGCAAATATTAAAAAAATAAGAATGAAACATTAGAAGACAAAATATATTCAAAGTTAGTTGCCATTAATTAATTTTTTTTCTGGTATTCGTTCAAATAAATGACAACTCCCTATACTTTTCTCTGTACAAAGTTACTTATTTTAAAATATTTACTTAATGTAGATATTTTAAAACTTAGCATTTGATAACTTGATTTACATGTTCTTCATATACACATATTTTACTGATTGACGCTGATAACACGTGCAACGCACGTACACTAAAGCTAGTACTTTAAATAAGAAACGATTTGATTATTAAAATATTAGTTGCTATCAAAGTCTTAAATATTAGGAAATAATTAAATGACTATTCTTAATAATAGGAAATCAATTAAATAATTATTCTTAATATCAGAAAAATAATTAAATGACTATTTTGTCAAATATAATCTCTATTTTTAAAGGGTAAAAAAGGCGAACAACATTTTGTTAAGGGCCTTTGTGATTTTAATGTAGTGCTTGTCTCTATAATCGTGCGTTGTTGCATGAAAATTTAAGTCAAACCTGTAATCGCATATGTTTTTAAATAATAACATTTCTGAGAGTAATAAAATGAATTCTTTTAAAAATGTATGTAATAAATTACCATAATTAGTGAACTACTCCCTCCTTTCACTTTTACGGTAAAAACTTACACGTAAGACAAATAAATAAATGACGATTGTCACTTTATTTAACTACAATTATTAGTACTTAACCATAGTTAGCTATCATTTGTTTTGCAACATGATCATAAATATAATAATATAAATTATCCTTAATAAATCGATTGAAAATGGTGATATTTTTTTATCAATTCTTGTTGCCAAGATATCCAATAATACTTGTGGAGTGATAAAAAGTCAAGAAAATTATTCGTCCTTGCCATTAACAAATTCACATTTTTATAATAAAATCATCTATTGGTTTTTGTTGCCATGATTTTCCAATAATTACATTGTTGGTCACATGATTTTACTGGTAAGTTAATTGTGAGAAATAATATTGTCATGGCTTAAAATCCAATAAGGGTCGTGATGACGCCGGACACCACTGTCATGCAAGCCAATATCAAGAAGTTAGTTAAATCTTCATTTTTAGAATTTGAGCTTCATTCGGTGGCATAAGGCCTTGAGAAGCTTCATATTATGTATATCGACTTGCGTGCATGGTTGAATTCAGTCACCGGAAGATTCAGAGTCAAACTGGGAGAAGGAATCTAGTTTTGGAAGTTTAAACGGTAAAAGTTTGGTTGTATTGTGACTTTTGAGTAAACGGCTCCGGAATGAGTTTTGGATGATGTCAGCATCTTCGTATGGAAATTTTGGACATAGGCGCGCGTACGGATTTGGATTTGTAGGTACATAGAGTAATTTGAGGCAATTCGGAGAAAAGATGGAAAATGTGGAATTTGGAAAATGCAGAAGTTTGACCCACAGTTGAATTTTGTGATATCGGGGTCGGAATGCGATTTTGAGAGTTGGAACAGCTCCGTTATGTAAATTGGGACTTGTCTGCAAAATTTAGCGTCATTCCGGGTTGAATTGATAGGTTTCGGTACGAGTTTTAGAAGTTGGAAGATTGAAAGTTCATAAGCTCGATTCATGGTGTGATTTGTAGTTTCGTCGTGGTTTGATGTGATTCGAGACCTCAAGAGGGTCTGTGTTGGGTTATGGAACTTTTTGGTGTGCTTGGACGGGGTCCCGAAGGCCCCGAGTGTGTTTCAGACGAGTTTGGGATAAATTCCAAGGTTTTGGAGAGGGCTGAGTTCAGGTGTGTCGCAGGTGTGATGGAAAAGGCGCAGGTGCAGGTGGAACTGGTATGGGCAGTCTCCGCAGATGTAGAGAATTGGAGCGCACGTGCGGGGCCACAGGAGAGGATCTTTGGGCGCAAAAGCGGAGTGGAGCGCAGGTGCGATTAGCCATGCGCACCTACGGTTGCGCAGATGCTGCTAAGTTGGTCGCAGGTGCGAAGGTCCTGGCAGACTCTTTTAAATCGAAGGTTGGCTATTTTTCTTCATATTTTGAGTTTTGGACTCCGGATTTGGGAGTGATTTTGGGGGGTTTTCAAGCAATCCGATTGGGTAAGTACTTTTCACCTAGTATTTAATGTATTCCATGATTTTACCTTCATTTATATCATTAAATTTGTGTTTAGGGTTAAAGAAAATGTTGGTTTTTGAAGGAAATTTCTAAAATGAAAAATCATGATTTGATGTACGAAAGGTTATTGGAATTTGATAATTTTTGTATGGTTGAACTCATATTGGAATGGGTATTCGAATTTTGTAAAATTTGTCAGGTTCCGAGGTGCGGGCACGGGGGTCGGCTTTTGGACCGATTTTTAGAATTTGATAAAGATTGAGGATTTATGATCTGAAATAGTTTCTTATGTATTTTATTTATGTTTTGAAGTTGTTTCGGTTAGATTTGAGCCGTCCGGAGGTCTTATTTTGAAGAAGTTCATTTTAGAGTACTGGGTTGTCGTTTGAGGTAAGTACCTTGCCTAACCTTGTGGGGGGGAACTACCCCTTAGGATTTGAGTCTTCTATGTTGATTGTAGTCCATGTACGTGAGGTGTGAGTGCGTTCTCGGACTTTTTTGTGGGAAGTTGGCGTTTAGGGTTCTTAGGTCCTTATATTTACCATGTATGAAGTTGTTCTTGATACGTTGGGTTCCTACTTGTTAGTTTCACTTCTACATGCTTAATTTAAAGATAATTGCCTTAGGATTTTCTCTTACTGTTGATTTGACTTAACTGAATATTTTACCTCTTCTACCGTCATGATATATTTTTCATAAATTGCCTATCTTTAATTGAAATTACTATTATCTCATCCTATAATTGTTTTGCTTTAATTGGCGTTACAATTATCTTCTGCTGCTTATTCTTGATTGAAATGTTGAAATCTTTCGTAATTTTCCAACCTCAAAAGGAGTTTAGATAACCTCTATTTTAGATGACTTGCCTTTATTTGGGACTATTTGACTCGTGTTGGCCTCTTATTATTGACTTGAATATTGTGGAATTGTTGCTACATTCTTTGCTTTACTCTTGTTAAGTTGTTCTCATTTCACCTAACATTCTTTACTGTGATTATTCCTTGGGAATGAGTTTTACCGTTCTTTGTGATTTAAAGTACTTGAGTTGATTTATTTTTCGTACTCTGCATTATTATTATTGTTGTTTTTGTACTTGATGTGGTGATGTACGAGGTTTCTGACATGTTGTAGTTGTTATCTCTGTTGGTCGCGCTGCATATTTAAATTAGGACTACGGAACGTATTCCGGGAGATCCCCCAGCAGTACATATTTATTTTGGGACTACAGACGTATTCGGAAGATCCCCCTGTACTGCATATTATTTTGGGACTAAGGACGTATTCCGGGAGATCCCCCTGTACATGCTTAATTTAAAGATAATTGCCTTAGGATTTCCTCTTACTGTCTAATTGAAGCTGATTTGACTTAACTGAAGATTTTACCTCTTCTACCGTCATGATATATTTTTCATAAACTTCCTATCTTTAATTGAAATTAATATTATCTCATCCTATAATTGTTTAGCCTTAATTGGCGTTACGATTATCTTCTGGTGCTTATTCTTGATTGAATTGTTGAAATCTTTCATAATTTTTCAACCTCAAAAGGAGTTTAGATAACCTCTATTTTAGATGACTTGCCTTTATTTGGGAATATTTGACTCGTGTTGGCCTCTTATTGTTGACTTGAATATTGTGGAATTGTTGCTACATTCTTTGCTTTACTCTTGTTAAGTTGTTCTCCTTTCACCTAGCATTCTATCTGTGATTATTTCTTGGGAATGAGTTTTACCGTTCTTTGTGATTTAAAGTTCTTTAGTTGATTTATTTGACGTACTCTGCATTACTATTATTGTTGTTTTTGAACTTGATGTGGTGATGTACGAGGTTTCTGACGTGCTGTAGTTGTTATCTCTGTTGGTCTCTCTGCATATTTAAATTGGGACTACGGAACGTATTCCGTGAGATGCCCCAGCAGTGCATATTTATTTTGGGACTACGGACGTATTCGGAAGATCCCCTTGTACTGCATATTTATTTTGGGACTAAGGACTTATTCCGCAAGATCCCTATGTACATGCTTAATTTAAAGATAATTGCCTTAGGATTTCCTCTTATTGTCTAATTGAAGCTGATTTGACTTAAGTGAAGATTTTAGCTCTTCTACCGTCATGATATATTTTTCATAAACTGCCTATCTTTAATTGAAATTATTACTATCTCATCCTATAATTGTTTAGCCTTAATTGGCATTACGATTATCTTCTGCTGCTTATTCTTGATTGAATTGTTGAAATCTTTCGTAATTTTCCAACCTCAAAAGGAGTTTAGATAACCTCTATTTTAGATGACTTGCCTTTATTTGGGACTATTTGACTCGTGTTGGCCTCTTATTGTTGACTTGAATATTGTGAAATTGTTGCTACATTATTTGCTTTACTCTTGTTAAGTTGTTCTCCTTTCACCTAGCATTCTTTATTGTGATTATTCCTTGGGAATGAGTTTTACCGTTCTTTGTGATTTAAAGTTCTTGAGTTGATTTATTTGTCGTACTCTGCATTACTATTATTGTTGTTTTTGTACTTGACGTGGTGATGTACGAGGTTTCTGACGTGCTGTAGTTGTTATCTCTGTTGGTCGCGTTGCATATTTAAATTGGGACTACGGAACGTATTCCGGGAGATCCCCCAGCAGTGCATATTTATTTTGGGACTACGGACATATTCGGAAGATCCCCCTGTACTGCATATTATTTTGGGACTAAGGACATATTCCGGGAGATCCCCCTGTACATGCTTAATTTAAAGATAATTGCCTTAGGATTTCCTCTTACTGTCTAATTGAAGCTGATTTGACTTAACGTAAGATTTTACCTCTTCTACCGTCATGATATATTTTTCATAAACTTCCTATCTTTAATTGAAATTACTATTATCTCGTCCTATAATTGTTTAGCCTTAGTTGGCGTTACGATTATCTTCTGGTGCTTATTCTTGATTGAATTGTTGAAATCTTTCGTAATTTTCCAACCTCAAAAGGAGTTTAGATAACCTCTATTTTAGATGACTTTCCTTTATTTGGGACTATTTGACTCGTGTTGGCCTCTTATTACTGACTTCAATATTGTGGAATTGTTGCTACATTCTTTGATTTACTCTTGTTAAGTTGTTCTCCTTTCACCTAGCATTCTTTACTGTGATTATTCCTTGGGAATGAGTTTTACCGTTCTTTGTGATTTAAAGTTCTTGAGTTGATTTATTTTTCGTACTCTGCATTACTATTATTGTTGTTTTGTACTTGATGTGGTGATGTACGAGATTTCTGTCATGCTGTAGTTGTTATCTCTGTTGGCCGCGCTGCATGTTTAAATTGGGACTATGGAACGTATTCCGGGAGATCCCCCAGCACTGCATATTTATTTTGGGACTACTGATGTATTCGGGAGATCCCCCTACACTGCATATTTATTTTGGGACTAAGGACGTATTCTGGGAGATCCCCCTGTACTGCATATTTAGTTTGGGATTACAGACGTATTTTGGGAGATCCTCCTGTACTGCATATTTATTTTGGGACTACGGACGTATTCCGAGAGATCCCCCAGCACTGCATATTTATTTTGAAGGAACTCTGTTTGAAGAATATTTATTTGAAAAGTATGTTTGAAGAAGAACATTTATCTTGAATAAACTATGTTTGAAAGACATTTATTTGAAAAGCATCTATCTTGAAATAAACTATGTTTGGAAGACATTTATTTGAAAAGTATTTTGAAAAGCATTTATTTTAAAAGAAACTATGTTTGGAAGACACTTATTTGAAAAGTATGTTTGAAAAACATTTATCTTGAAAAGAACTGTGTTCGAAGGACATCTATTTGCAAAGTTCATATTTGGAAAGTAATTATCTTGAAAGAACTATGTTTGAAGGATATTTATTGAAAAGTTTATATTGAAGGAAGTATATTTCAAAAGAATTTCCCATTGGAAAGGATTTTATTCTAAAGATCTCAATTTAAAAACTTACAGGTGAAAGTTTACACTTGAAGGATTTGATTGATTTATTGGGGTTGCTGGCTAAGGCATGATGTGGAAACTATTGCAGTGCTGAGTTACTATTTTCCCTTATTATATTATGATTTTAGGATTTGGGTTGTGTTCCTGTTCATCCTTCGGTGTCTTATTATGGTGTTTCGCTGTTACTTGCTGTTTTTCCTTCCTTATTGTAGTTGCTATGTTATTGGCCATATCGTGTAGTCATTAGATATATGCCATGTTCTATCATTCCTATACTTATGCTTGTCAGTTTATTAGACCATTGGGTGTCTTGACTAGTCCTCATCACTACTTCACCGAGGTTAGTCTTGATACTTACTGGGCACCACTGTGGTGTGCTCATACTACACTTCTGCACATTTTTTTGCAGATCCAGGTATTGATCGTTAGTAGCTGTGCGGATCATTGCTGAGGAGACTCAGGGTAAACCTGTTGTTGCGTTCGCAGGCTTCGGAGTCACCTTCTTACTTGTATTCAACTATTTTTTTACTCATTTCCAAACAGTTGTATTTAAAAGTGTAGCTAACTCTGTAGAGCTTATGACTTGCACTACCGTTTTGCGAAATTGTAAAGATTTCTATATCGAGACTGTTAGATTTTTTTTATTATTGTTGTTATTCAGTAAATGTTAGGCTTACCTAGTCCTTAAGACTAGGTGCCATCACGATACCCAACAGAGAAGAAATTGGGTCGTGACAGCTGGTTGCGAGCCGTATCGAGAGATGCAACTCACCTAAGTCTCTGTATCAACCACGCCACTGCGCTCAACGAGGCCACTAGACATATATGTGCTTGTGCAACAAAAATGTACAGCAAGTGTAGTATGAGTACGAAAACAACGCGTACCCAGTAAGTATCTCGTCTAACCTCGAAGAAGTAGTGACGAGAGGTCGACTTTGACACTTACTAGTGGTCCAATAATGTAATACCAATAATGTGAAAAAATCATGGATTTTATAAGGCGACTGCCAACTCAATAATCATAAAATAGGTGAACTTTTCTTTTGTTAATAGGAATTTTCAAACTTATTTCCATCTTTTAACAATTTACATCCCCGGCCAATGAGGCCACATCAATTATCAATAATTCCAAAAACAATCAAGCAAGTCATGTGCAAGTCGTGTCGAGGTCGTACAGCCCGATCCAACATAATATTTAAATTTTGCACTGCTAGAGGGTCGAATGGCGCGAACCATAGATGCATCTATTTAATCTACCGAGGCGTTCAGCCCGTTCCACAAAAAATAAACGTATTCAAATAGTCAATCAAGAATTCATCAAGGGAAAATTATCTAAAGAAAAGGGCAATCTCTTTTAAAAGTCAAGAAAATGATGTTTATCCTCTTAGAAGTGTAATTACCAAGGTCGATATGATCAAGCCTTTTAAATTGTCAATAAAATTACAAGTACGACAAGTAAAACATGTTTTTGGGTCCTAGACTACCCGGACATAAGCATAATAGCAGCTATACACGGACTCTCGTCAGCTCGTGCGTACGTAGCCCCCACAAATAAAAGCACATATTTACTTATTTCACCTATGGGGTTAATTCCCTCTTACAAGGTTAGAAAGGAGATTTAGCTCGCTCTGAATTTCCATAACTGGCTTCCAAGCACTTCTGATGACTCAAATCAATGCACAACGCCCCAAAACTAGCCAATAATTACGCAGACCCATTAATATATGTTCAAATGCCCATTATAATCCAATTTATAACAATTTTTAAGCCCGATCGAACAGTCGATAAAAATCACCCTCATGCCCACGTGCCCGGATTCCGAAATTTTTCGAAGATAAACTTTACCCATAGCACCTCGACCTCAAATATATAATTTATTACAAATCTCATGCCCAATTTCGTGGCCAAAATCCAAAAATACCAATTTCTAGGGTTTCTACCAAAACTCAAGTTTTTCACTAATTTTCCACGAATTTCCATGTTAAAAAATATATATAATCCAAGTATATAGCTTGAAATATGTGGGAATCACTTACCTTGACATGGATGATGAATATGGAGCTCTAAAATCGCTCCTAGGTCGGCTCCCATGGAGGAAATGAGATGAAATGAACCAAACCCATTTTTGCAAATTTATACATTGCCCAGATACTTCTTTGCGTTCGCGAGCCCCCCATCGCGGTCGTGATGAACAAAAATTCTTAAAAGCCATTTCCAAACTCTTCTGAGATAGTCTCTAGTATAATATCCATAACGTTTCGTAAAAAACTCCAAATGACAAATGATTTAATGTTTTGTAAACTAGATACCAAGATCCATAAATTTCATGTTTTGGTCATCTCCTAATTCCTTAAAAATTTTGAGATATAAGCTGCCAAAGTCAGCCTTATGCAACACAAATCTCTTCATCTTTCCGGACAGTCTATAGTGTACTAGACATAACCTTTTGTACACAAATCCAAATTCTAAATTGTTTACTTTTATGAAAACTATACACAAAGGAATACAACTTATGTTTTTGGGTCATCTTCAAATTTCTTATAGATTGTGAGATATGAGCCTCCGAAATCAGACCTGCGTAACAGAGATTTTCTTCTTCGCGAACGCGAGGTTCCCTTCGCGAATGCGAAGAACAAAGTCCCTGAAGCCAAATCCTTCTTCGCGAACGCCAGAGGATCATCGCGAACGCGAAGAACAACACCGGACACCAGCATCAACTATTGTAAAACAACCTGAAATGATCTGAAACCACCCTGAAACACACTCGAGGCCCCTGGGGCCCCGTCCAATCACACAAACCAGTCCCACAACATAACACAGACCTGCTCAAGGCCTCAAATCACCTCATACAACATCGAAATCATGAATCGCACCCCAATTAAAGCTTAATGAACTTTAGAACTTCAAACTTCTACATTCGATGTCGAAACCTATCAAATCATGTTCGATTGACCTCAAATTTTGCACACAAGTCACATTCAACATTAAGGACCTACTACAACTTCCGGAATGGGAATCCGACCCCGATATCAAAAAGTCCACTTCCGGTCCAACTTCTCAAAAACCTTCAAATTTCTAACTTTCGCCAACGACTCCAAAATGACCTACGGACCTCCAAATCCACTTCCGGACGCGCTCCCAATACCAACATCACCATACGGAGCTATTCCAAAACTCGGAATCCCAAGCTCACGTCGATAACATTGAAATGCACTTCAACCCAAATTTACAAATTTCTTCCAAAATGCCAACTTCCACAATAGACGTCGAAAACGCTCCCGGGTCATCCAAAATCCAATCCGAACATACGCCCAAGTCCGAAATCATCATGCGAACCTGCTGGAACCTTCTAATCCCGAATCCGAGGTCATTTACTCAAAAATCCAACTTTAGTCAATTCTTCCAACTTAAAGCTTCCAAAATGAGAATTCTCTTTCCAAATCAACTCTGAACTCCCCAAACTTCAATTCCGACCACGCGTACAAGTCATAATACCTAAAGTGGATCCGCTCATGGCCTCACACCGCTGAATGACGCGCTAGATCTCAAAACGACTGGTCGGGTCATTACATTCTCTCCCACTTAAACATACGTTTGTCCTCGAACGTGCTGAGAACTGTGCTGGAGTTGTCTGAAATCACTAGTTAACACCTCATGCACCTACCCGTGCTACCCCCACTCTGTTGAGCACATTAGCTCGAACAAATCAGAAGATATTCCCCTTTATTCAAGAAAATAAGCTTAGAGCCCAATTCCAACATCTGAAATTCTCTGTCAGGACTGCTTCCAACATACGAGCATTGTATCAATCACTACACGATGCACCGATACATAATTGCATACCTTCGCTGAATTCACACTATGCAGAGCATAACTCACATGACCATAATAACATCCTTTGATAACAATAGACGAAATTCCACGAATCTGATGCTCCCAATGCACCTCATGACATATATAAGTCTTGTCCCAACTTTTGCAATACCGCCACGACGGAGGAGACGTGTAGAAATTCATAACCAACTGTCGAGTCAACAAATCTATGAGTCTACACTCCTGACGAGAACCATCACTCACTCTGAACCAAATAATGGTGTTTGCTCTTTAATATACTTCATATAATCCATTGCACTGATCCTAGATCCCCTAATCTCTTCTCACCCAGTACAAATTGCTCAGGCAATAAGCGACCCCGGACATGACCAAGAGCCTCATATGATGCCACAATGTGCCAATAAGCTACAAACTCAAACGCGATACATAGGGAAAATGAACTTTGGAAGGAACTACTCAATCCACGTAACTAATTTAGACAATCAAAAGGTGTTATGAACCTTACTCAGAAAATGAGAAGCAAAACACACAATAATAGATATAGGAAATTGTACTTAGCATCACACTGTTGCGGCGTTCAACCCGATCCAATCAACATACCCATGGAAGCGTGCCATCCGATCCACACATAAAATCTATATAAGGAGACACATACCGAGCTAGAGTGCTCATTACTACAAAATGTCAAAGATCGGCCACAAGCACGCTAAGTGCATAATATCATCCCTGGGGAGACAGATAGCGTCATACGCTACAAAACTCAAGAACAAGTGAGGTACGATGTATGATCTGAATCTCAAAAGCCATGCTGCTCACATAACACCATCGCTACGTAGAACCTCAACACATACGAAATTTATCAAGCCATTTCACAACTCACACGGCACAATATAATATTACATGACGATGAAACAATATCCAACGTCTGAATACTCCTCCATGAGGGGCGATGCTGAAACGAACATATCTGGCCTGATATAGAGCCCATATTCATATTTAAATCCATTCACAGACCTCAAGTCGATACCTTTCAAGGGTCCATAATAACTCTTTTTTTCCCATAACACACAAGAACAACCATCATAACCGGGACAACTTCCACAATCCACAACCAAATGAACCAAGCACCCTCCAGGCATAAATTCTCAAATAAGAAATATTACCACATTCTTCATACTTGGTTTAAATCATCAATCAATCAAGTGACTACATGTCACACTTATACAATCTTCCCGTGGAATACACGTCCACAACCTCACGCACCAGTTAACAAGTCTTCACATCCATACCACGAGCCATACAAAAGCTGAAAGCAAATCAAGAATCCGTAACAGGATGCAAAGCCTCTTGCAGAAACACCGCTCTCAGGTAACGCCGAAGACAATACCAGCTTACTCTAAACATCCAAATCCCATTCCTGCTCATCCAAGCTCGTGACATTATTGACAACACCAAACCGCAACCTTGATCCTCACTTTCAAATTTCATACTGTTCACTGCACCTAACATGCCAATATGAGATAGTACAATAATTTCATAACTCCTGAACCACTAACAGGGTAAACATTTCATCATATAGAAACTTTTTACTTAACCCATTCTAAGAGAACCATAGCAAACCACGAGTGAATTCTCATAACCGTAGAACATGCAAATACTCAAGTAGTGGTCTAAACCACCATAACCCTTCCTGGATCCGCCTATACATCACAGGCCATAATAATTGAATACTCCCAAACAGAACCAATTACGGCGGCCATCAAGCCTCGCACGTACCGCCACAAATCACATGCATAATCTAACCACGAAGGAGGAACTGATCACTGTCACCCTCATGCCATTTCAACCATGGCTAACAGATCCGACTTCTTCTAACTTATCCTTAACTTGTCTTAGTAATAATAATAACTCCAGCCAACACATAACGAACTCAATCCGCACTCATCTTGAGTGTCCTTGTATCACGAGAACGTGTTGTCTCAAATCCCACGAACCATCTCACACCTTCCTTGTGAGCATATTCGCATCCTCACTGGTACACCCATTCTGATAATTCCTCTACGAATCCGAAGTCATATTCTCTCATTCCTCCAAATACTACACTATAAGCCGAAGATATCATAGAACCTTACGAGCCTCTTTTCATAGTCCGCTGCAAAAGCTCGATTCTTAACCATATCGCATGCTCGAAATTCTTAGGCACTGCTTTTTAACCTTTGAACTCACTAGGACCATTGTTGAGAGTCACCCACTCTGGCTTGGTCCCGAATATAATCAACTCCAAGGATCCACTGGCACATGAACACCCATCTTAATAAAGCACCCGACGGAATCACTTCCTTTGTAAATCACCTTTGTACGAAGCATAAATCCTGAATCTTCCCAAAACCCGAACATGAGTCAATAAGGCCAACTATAACACACCTTTACCATTTACTTTGCTCAAATTACCACTTATGTTCTTTTTCCTTAACTGTAATAACCCATCAATATGCTAATAACCAGAAATCTCACAAATAGACGACCATGCAATCCAACTGTAGGTGGTGGGACTCTCCCACTTAGCTTGAAGCTACTGTTACACAACTCTGGAACCCACCAAGATTCTTTCTTCACCGCTGGATTGATCTCGCACAACCAACTCACCAAATTCCTCGAAATCCTTATGTTAGCATCTCATAAACATTCTAAATCTCTAGCAACATTCACATATTCGACCTCTTACTGGATAGTCGGTAAAATCCTTCGTAGAAACTTCGTCAACCAAGCGACCGTTGACCTGTCCACAGGAGATAACCCGCCTGTGGAAATTACATGCCGACGTCTCCCAACGTCGCGGCATGGGGTACCATCACTACGACATCAATAACCCATCTGGAGCCCGTTCTCATTCACCAGTTGTACCAGTCCGCTCACTCCTTATGAACCTCAACTAAAGGTGCGAAAATATCATCCAATTCAAAGTTATGTTGTATCCTTCTTCATATCAAGCAAATTCTTCTTGTTGCATCCAATCTCCCATTGTATAATAGCCAATAACTCAAATTAAGCTTGTAGACCCAATCAACATCCACTAAAATTCCCAAATCATTCCAAACTTTCCTTAAGGTATGTAGTTATCCTACCACTGAACCCATATGCTACTCTGCCACTCTCCCACTTTGGTCAAACCCATTCCTTTAAGCAACCATTCAACTCTTGCTTCTCACGCTTGGCCTTCCAGAAGTTTAACCACCACCTGGCACTTCCCACATGTCCTTCCTCATCCTTTGCTGCTCAGTTGTTGCCTTAGATCAATATCTATCTCTGTAGCACTTTAACCGATAGATCGCTACTAACTTCCACCCTTTCCGAAGATCCTCTATCTCGAGCCATCAGCATTTGAAATACCCATTTAATCCTGAACCGCCGCACCCCTCGATCTCTGCCAGCCGCTTCTGCCGTACTATCTTACAATATCCTACCCCAAAGGCGAATTGTAGAAGGTCATAATACCGGCGAACTCAACACATTAAATTGGGGACGACGACACCACATCGCAGATGAAAACTCCACCACACTCGAAAACACCAAGTCTTGTTACTTTATCAACCCAAACTTGAATAAGTGTAGTCCGATTGACTTTCCTCCACCAGAAATAAAATACTGAATCTCTGAATCGTGCTCTGAGCTAACCTTTTTTCAAGTCATTCACTGCCCCGACACATAGGCAAGCATCCTACCATCACATCAATACTGCGTGATAACCGTTCATAAGCATCATAGCAACCTGTGCATAGCCTCAAAGCTCTCATAAGTACAGCTACTGAGCTGAGATGATAGACTATCCTTCCACAAGGCGACGACAACAGCCCAAACAACTATGCAGGGAGAAACATCCTGCACCACATTTGTAGTACCATTATAATTGCTCACTTTCCGATTTATAACCAGTGCTTCACATCGCATAAAAATTGTATGGAAAGAAAATGAAGGCATAAGCCTCAAAGAGATCAAATTGCACGATGAGGAAATCAAGAAGGGAAGTTCTCCTAACAGCCCTGTAGCCTCTCAAACATAAGTACAGACGTCTCAGTACCGATCTGCAAGACTCTATTAGACTCGCTCATGACTCATGAGACCTAAGGGAACCTAGTGCTCTGATACCATGTTATCACGACCCAAAATCTAATAAAGGTCGTGATGACACCAGACACCACTGTCAGGCAAGCCAACACCAAGAAGTTAATTAAATCCTCATTTTTAGTATTTTTGAAATCATTTCTTTCCTTACATTAAACAATAAATAATGAACTTCACAGAGTAAATAATGACGTCTTTAACAAATTTAAATACTGAATAATCCCATAGTCATCTTAGAACCCGGTGTCACAAGTGGATGAGTAATTTCTAGGAATTTAAAATGTAATAGAATAATTGTTCGGAATACAAATTGGACAGAAAAGAAAGTACAATAGTCTGAAGGAGACTCTGTTGACTATGGGCCGTCTCGAGAGATGCAGTTCACCTAAGTCTTTGTATCAACCATGCCGCTGCGCCCAACGAGGCCACTAGACATACATGTGCCTGTGCAAAAAAAATGCACAGCAAGTGTACTATAAGTACGAAAACAACGTGTATCCAGTAAGTATCCCGTCTAACCTCGAAGAAGTAGTGACGAGAGGTCGACTTCGACACTTACTAGTAGTCCAATAATGTGAAAAAATCATGGATTTTATAAGGCGACTGCAAACTCAATAATCATAAAATAGGTGAACTTTTCTTTTGTTAATAGGAATTTTCAAACTTATTTCCATCTTTTAACAACTTACATCCTCGGCCAATGAGGCCACATCAATTATCAATAATTCCAAAAACAATCAAGCAAGTCATGCGCAAGTCATATCGAGGTCGTACGGTCTGATCCAATATAATATTTAAAATGTGCACTGCCAAAGGGTTGAATGGCGCGAACCATAAATGCATCTATTTAATCTATTGAGGCGTTCGGCCCGTTCCACGAAAGATAAACATATTCAAATAGTCAATCAAGAATTCATCAAGGGAAAATTATCCAAAGAAAAGGGCAAATTTCTCTTTTAAAAGTCAAGAAAATGATGTTTAGCCTCTTAAAAATGTATTTACCAAGGTCGATATGATTAAGCCTTTTAAATTTTCAATAAAATTACAAGTACGGCAAGTAAAGCATGCTTTTGTCCTAGACTACCTGGACATAAGCATAATAGTAGCTACACGCGGACTCTCGTCACCTCGTGCGTACGTATCCCCACAAATAAAAGCACATATTTACTTATTTCAGCTATGGGGTTAAGTCCCTCTTACAAGGTTAGAAAGGAGACTTACCTCGCTCCAAAGTTCCATAACCGGCTTCCAAGCCCTTCCGATGACTCAAATCGATCACGACGCCCCAAAATTAGCCAATAATTATGCAAACCCATTAATATATGTTCAAATACCCATTATAATCCAATTTATAAAAATTTCTAACCCCGATCAAAAAGACGATAAAAATCACCCTCAGGCCCACGTGCCCGGATTCCAAAATATTTCGAAGATAAACTTTACCCATAGCACCTTGAACTCAAATATATAATTTATTCCAAATCCCATGCCCGATTTCTTGGTCAAAATCCTTACCAATTTCTAGGTTTTCTACCAAAACTCAAATTTTTCACTAATTTTCCAAGAATTTCCATGTTAAAATATATATAATCCAAGTATATAGCTTGCAATATCTGGTAATCACTTACCTTGACATGGATGATGAATATGGAGCTCCAAATTCGCTCCTAGGTCGGCTACCACGGAGGAAATGAGATGAAATGAGCCAAACCCATTTTTGCAAACTTATACAGTGCCTAAGCGATCCTTCTTTGCATTCGCGAGCCCCCTATCACATTCGTGATGAACAAAAATTCTCAAAATCCATTTCCAAACTCTTCTCAGATAGTCTCTAGTATAATGGCTATAACGTTTCGTACAAAACTCCAAATGGCAAATGGTTAAATGTATTGTAAACTAGATACCAATATCTTCAACTCTCATGTTTTGGTATTCTCCCAATTCTTTATATATTTTGAGATATAAGCTGCCAAAATCAACCCTGTGCAACACAAATTTCTTCTTCATTTTCCCGGACAGTCCGTAGTGTAACAACCATAACTTTTTGTACACAAATCCAAATGCTAAATGGTTTAGTTTTATGAAAACTAGACACAAAGGGATACAACTCATGTTTTCAGATTATCTTCAAATTTCTTATAGATTGTGATATATGAGCCTCCGAAGTCAGATCTCTGTAACAGAGATTTTCTTCTCCGCGAACGCGAAAAATAAAGTCCCTGAAGCCACCAGCACCAACTATTGCAAAACAGCCTGAAATGATCTGAAACCACCCGGAAATACACCCGAGGCCCCGTCCAATCACACAAACCAGTCCCATAACATAACACGTACCTGCTCAAGGCCTCAAATCACCCCAAACAATATCAAAATCAGGAATCGAACCCCAATTCAAGCTTAATGAACTTTAGAACTTCAAACTTCTACATTCGATGTCGAAACTTATCAAATCATGTCCGATTGACCTCAAATTTTGCACACAAGTCACATTCGACATTATTGATCTACTCCAACTTCTGGAATGGGAATCCGACCCCGATATCAAAAAGTCCACTTCCGGTCCAACTTCTCAAAAACCTTCAAACTTCTAACTTTTGCCAACGACTCCAAAATGACCTATGGACCTCCAAATCCACTTCCGGACGCGCTCCCAATACCAGCATCACCATACGGAGCTATTCCCAAAACCGGAATCCCATGCAGACATCGATAACAATGAAATGCACTTCAACCCAAATTTACGAATTTCTTCCAAAATGCCAACTTCCACAATAGACGTCGAAACGCTCTCGGGTCATCCAAAACTCGATCTGAACATACGCCCAAGTCCGAAATCATCATGGGAACCTTCAAATCCCAAATCCGAGGTCGTTTACTCAAAAATTCAACCTTCCGAAATGAGAATTCTATTTCCAAATCAACTCCGAACTCCCCAAACTTCAATTCCGACCACGCGTACAAGTCATAATGCCTAAAGTGAAGCCGCTCATGGCCTCAAATCGCTGAACGACGCGCTAGAAATCAAAACGACCGGTCGGGTCATTACAAATATTAGTTATCCTATTATGTTCAAACTAAGTATTGTCCAACCATCGAAACACAATACATGAAAATACAAAAGTTGCAAAAAAGAGAAGCTTTATTCCACCAAAGTCTCTCAATTAGTTCACTGAGTAGGGTCAGCACAATTTTATTGGTTGTAGGTGGTTGGAGTAGTAATATTGCAACCTTACATTTGATAAACCAACTTTTCCAAGAAGATTACAGGAAATAAGATAAAGATGATGACGGCAACCCTAAAACTTTGTAATTAGTTATGTTATGATTTTATTGTCTGTTTTTAAAATTTTTATTTATTGAATATAATACTCCTACTGGACCTTAATATTATCTCATAGTTAACTTACTCGATGCGGATAAGTTTTTACCCACTTTTACATGCGTACTATACTAAAAACATATTTACTTTTACTTGTCAATTTTAGCAAATCAAGATAAAATCAACAAAAAATTTCTGTTTTATCCTTATCATTAACTACTCCTTCCCAAATCACTTCCCATTAAAATGCTGCCATTATTATTATTATTATTATTATTATTATTATTATTATTATTATTATTATTATTATTATTATTAAGGTTATTATGGTAAAATATATACTTCATTTATTATTTCTTAAGGGGTGTGACAGGTCCATTGTGGACAACTAAAATTGAACGGAGGGAGTAATATTTGAAGTCAGAATTCGCTCAAAGGATCGCCATTAAAATAGTTACATGTAATTTTTAGCTACATCACTTTATTTATTAAAATATACAAACATGTTAGTGATTCTTTTTTTGTGTGTATATTTTTGTTGCACTTTTATTGATATCCCTAAGGCCGTGTCGCTCGCAGGGGTGAACCTACATCGTTCTAAGGAGGGTCAATTGACTACTCTTCATCAAAAAATTATACTGTATATATAAGTGAAATATTAGATTTTAGAGGTATATAACGTATATTGAACATCCTTGTCGGGAAATCTTTTCTTACTTCTTTCAAGTTTGAACAATTTTAGAAAAATCATTCATCTTTAGTTGGTTAAACTATTATCACAAGAAAAGAAGAAATTGGAAGGTTTGAAAGCTAAGATATTTCAACAAAAAAGATAATAATTCAAAGTTGGATAGAATGTATGTGATATTTAACATTTTGTTCAATATTTAGGACGTCGACTTCAGCTAAATTTATTATTTGACCACAATTGTGTAATTGGAATTTTAAAGCTAAATACACTAAGCCTTCCCCTAGGCCAACGTGAGTCATACAATAAATCATGATAATGGTTTACCCTCAAATTCGGATAACAATTAAACTTATATTGTGGTTTTAAGGATATGTAATTTAATCCAATACCAATTGATAAACAAGGAATTAAACAGATGAATTAGACAATAAAATAAATCAAACTAGTATGTAAGCAAGACTCGACCTCGATTTGAGAGTCTCGAGGTAGAATAGTAAGAACAGTAAAGAATAGAGTAATTCTGATGAACGGTGAGTGAATAGCAAGAGAATAGCGAATGTATCTATTTTATCAGTGAATAGTGATGATTACAAATGGGTTGGATTCCTCTTTATATAATAGAGGAGTCCTAATTAAGGTACACTCCTAATTAATGAAGTAAATCCCATGATTGGTACCAATAACCGTTCTTGATTTGGTTTATTTCGGAATTTCCTTCGTGATCTTCGACCGGTTACGAATATCTCGCCATTTCGTTATTATGCTTCACTCAAAGTCGGTCATGCTTGGTCTCGATCTTTTCAGGCCTCAATATCAACGGACACTTCGATCTCTAAGCTTGATGTCTCATCTTCGAACTTGAGTCTGACTCATTACAAGGCTACCCTCGAGGTAACTCTCTTGCCTCGATCAGACAGTAGAATCAGGTAGGCCCGATTTTCACCATATGCAGATAGTCCCCTTGGTTTTTGGAATGTAAAGAGAAGAAACGAATTGAGACTTTGATTCAATACCGCGATTAATAATGACTTCACCCTCGTGACGTAAACGACGGAGACGAATGAAGCGTCGCGTATGCATAGTTCTTTAGATCATTAATTAGTGCCAGCTGATGGTCGGCCATTAGTGTTTTCAAACCGTCATAGCAGATACTATAAATAGACCATCTCCATAATCCTCACAAACGTTACTTTCAAAACTTCCCCTAATGTTCAAAAAATCTTTTACTCCTTTCAAGCTAATCAATTCTGTTGGTTCCTCAAATCCCGTTTGCCAATCTTTTCTTAAAACAAGTTTCTCCTTCTCCTTTCTTTGACCTCATATAACAATGGAGAAAACATCAAAGACCGTTCCTCAAAAGGAAGAAGCCTCCTCATTGCGGCCGGCCGGTGACAAAACACAGGTGGAGCCACACATCGAGGAGTGCGTTCTCGGGCCATGAAAACTCACTTCCGATTTTAAAGTTGAAAAACCATCTTCAGTTCCTGGCCGATGCGAGCCCATGTCGAGACACATATGCTCAATTACTGAAGGTGATCTCGAGCAAGTGAAAAAAGATTGCCATGGAAAAACAAAGAGGTGGTAATTCCTACCCCCGATGAGGATATTACCACTCACGTGAAATGGTTTTTAAGTGTCTATACTTAGCCTTTCATGCTGGGTCCCGTAGATCCCATTATAATCGACTTATGCCGCTAATATCACATAACCCTAGGCCAAATACATCCCTCCTTTTCGCGCATCGTTATTCTGCTCTGATTCTTTGTGAGCAAGGTCGAAGGGATGTCTTTCACCCTCGATCATCTCATTAGGCTATACAAGCCCCGTCTCTATTGAGGTGGACTAATAAGGCTTCAGCGCCGAGCCACAAAGGTGTTGTTCTCAAGCATAGACGAGGACATAGATTGAGGATAGATGGGTCGATTTGTCCGAATCAAGACTTCTGATTTAATCCCGGCCGAGAAGATGCCATTGCCCGAAGAATGGAACATGAAGCGTAAGTACAAACCCACCAACAACTTCTGTTGATTGTTTTGATTCCTTTACCTTTCCTCATCTTCATTCTTCTTTATGGTGCAGCGGTCTGTTGGTTTCCCGGTGCGATCTCGAACCTTGCAGGCGGGGTTTGGCAACTGGCCTCGACCTCTTCGTATGCTGAGCGCTTGTGGTGCGATTTGGCCGAGGGCCAATGGGAGGCCAAAAATCACGGTAAGCTTCTTTGTATGTGTTCGATGCCTTCTTGTGAAATGCTTTATTTCTAGTTGATTTCCTCCCATACAGGTCGTGGAGACAAAGCCGTCATGAGGCGGCCTCCACCAGGGGAAGAGGAGGTCCCGAGACCGGCTAAGGATAAGAAAAGGAGGAGGGCCTCGCCTTCTGATACTCCAAATCTGAATAAGATCAAGGCTCGTAAGCCAAAAGGTGACACCGTCACTCTGCCTGCTGACGTAGCCCAAAGACTACGAGAGGAAGAAGAGGACGGAGAAGATGCCGGTTGTGTGTTGGTGGCTTGAAAGAGGGGAGCATCGAAGCTCCAAAAACAGCCGAGTCGGTGATGGTCGAGGAGGCTATCTTCGGACCGAGGAAATCTCAAAAAGATGGTTCGAGCAAAGTCCCCGAGCCATTGGGTGCTGATGATGTCTCCCATCGTCACGAACAATCGGCGGGCGTGCCTGAAGGGTCCAGTTCTGAGTCCCTTCGAAAAGGAGAGAGTGCCCTAAGTGACTCGCTTGGGGCGATCAATATTGATGATTCGCCGCCCGACCCCACATTTTCTGAAGGGAAATTTCTTGAGGCTCAGTCCATGGAGAACCCTGATGCGGGAACGACCCACGAAGGGGATGACATATTACGTGGCTGCTTCACGGGGGTCGACGACGTTCCCGACCTTGATGCAACGATCATTTTTTATGAGGCTCAGCGACTCCTGAACCAAGTAAATTTCAGCCCCCGTATCATGTTTGCGTTTGCTTTTATTTCCTTCCTTTGCGCATAGGCTATGATACTCCATCGAGAAGTGTTAACCAAATCCCGAGCTGAGCTGACCCGGTGTGAGGCCGATCTCAAAAGGCTCAGGGAGGAGATAGACGCCCTTAAACTCCTCTACGTGCAAAAAGAATAAGAGATCAGGGACCTTCGAGCCAAATTGTCAAGAGCTCATAAAGATCAGACCGATCTCATCGAGCGGGTAACATAAATTTTTGGGAAGATTGACATATTAACTCGATACTATCCACTAACACTTAGATCATGAAAGTTCAACAGAAGGCTGAAAAGATTGAGCAGCTTCGTGAGGAGGCTAAGACGAAAGAGGCAGAGACTTTCGGGGGGAAGCAGCACATGGACCGTCTTGTTAACTTATATTTCAAAGTTTCAATGATGAAAATGCCATCTTATTTTGGTTTGCAGGACTGCAGGATTCGAAACACGCAAAAAGGAAAGAATGAGATGCTATCGGAAGATATGATTGCAATATTAATGGACAAGAAAAAGGGATTTCATTGCAGCTCATTTATTCAACCACAATCAAAAGAGTTAAGATTTCCAATCAAGGAAGCCATCGCCAGCAAATAATCTGTATCAAAAAATAAGCTCAATCAAGGCTTAATTGACTCCTCAATTTAAACATGTGACAAGGAAAGTCACAATCGAATCTGGACTCTCCCAAGAGCAGGATTCGAAGAGGCACCCCTTGGGTCAAATCCCTTTTGATGATCTCGTGCCTCTAATTTTGGTCAAGACTCAACAGCTCTTTTCTGTCACGACCCAAAACCAACTCGGTCGTGATGGATCCCATCGTGGAGCTAGGCAAGCCGTCATACTCCCAAATCATTTTTCATTTAAAAAAATTAGATAATAGTTTTTTTTCAAACTGAAGGTTGCGTAAAAGAAATAAACTCAAAACCAAAATGCGGAAAAATGAAAGCCCGACATCGAGTGTCACTAAGTAATGAGCAAATACTACAACTGTTTTGAAAATATAGCAAGACTAACATAGTCTGAGAATAGTAAAAATACACTAAAAGCGAGATAAGGAAGGAGAAAGGTAGGACTGCGATCGCCAAGCAACTACCTCACTATCTCTGATGAAAGTTCGCGACTGGAATAGTCAATAGCCGCTACCGTGGCCTGAGATACCTGAATATGCACACAAGGTGCGGGGGTAACGTGAGTACACCAGCTCAGTAAGTAACAAGTCCAAACTATGGAATGATAGGTAGTGACGGACTAAACCTCAACAAATATAATAGAATTAAGGTACAGAAACGTAGGCAAGCTTTCAGTTAAATAGAAAACTCAAAGTGATGAGGTAAATACAAATCTGAACAGTTTAAGATACATAACTCAACTTCTTCTACATGACAATGCATCAACTATATGAAATGCACAATGTGCTCCACTCTCAAATGCTCATCCACCCAGTACTGTATATGGCTCACACGGCCCAGGAAAGATCCATCCCGGAATATATACATCTCTGACAGCAGTCACTCAGCACTGAGGAAGGCCAATCCATCCCAGTGGAGAAGATCCATCTCCAGATAATGATAATAACCTTACAACCACTCGGTACTGTATACGGCACACGGCCCAGGGAAGATCCATCCCGGAATATATACACATCGCTGATATCAGTCACTCAGTACCGAGGAAAGCCATTCCATCCCTGTGGAGAAGATCCATCTCCAGGTATAAATTCTTCGGACAAGATCCATGTCCAGGGAAGATCCATCCCTCAATAATATCAACTGCGCTCAGTGGGGGTGTGTTACAGACTCCGGGGGTCTCCTACAGCCCAAGCGCTATCACAATCATCAACATAACCGTTGTGGCGTGCATCCCGATCCCATAACTGTCACTCATAATCAGTCTCTCGGCCTCACTCAGTCATCACTCTGCAGTCTCACACACACGGGCTCACAATGCCATGAAACTAGCCCGAAACAATGATATGATGTGCCAAATAATAACAACTGAGACTGAGACATGATATGATATGCATGAATAAGACTGAGTACATAATATCAGTGAAACTAATGAGATGACAGCAAGAAACGACCACTTGGTTCTCAACAGTATCGGTGTGAAGCCTTAACAAGATATCTAGCATGATTTGCCGCACATTTACTTAATCACATGATAGAAACACGGATATCAGCAAGAAAGAGTCACTAAGCGGTGTCATGGAATGAACCAGGCCACAGTTCTCACGGTGCACGCCCGTCACTTGGCATGCGCTTCACCTCAATACTAATCACATAACACATAGCTGGGGATTTCGAACCCTCACAACCAAGTTTGGAAGCGCTACTTCCCTCAATTAAGCCAAAATCCTACTCCATGACGCCCTTGCTGCTTGACTCGGCCTCCAAACTCTCCGAATCTATCCAAAATTAGTATATCATCATCAATATACGCTAAAGGAATGAATTCCACATGAAAATTATCAAATTAGACCAAAAATCCCGAATTCGGTTCAAACCCGGCCCCCGGGACGACATCCCGAAACTCGATAAAATTTTCAAAAATAGCAAGCCCATTCACTCACGAGTCCAACCATATAATATTTTTCGAAATCCGACTTCGAATTGATACTCAAATTCCCAAAAAATCCATTTTATGAAGTTTCGACAATTGTTTTCCCAAATTTCCACCTCAAAGCGCTAATCAAATGTTGAAATCAGCGATATATTCATGTACATTAACCAAATCTAGGTTAAAATCAGTTACCCCGATGAATTTCTTGAAAACCCCTCAAACATTCGCCACAAATCGAGCTCCCTAGGTTCAAAATATGAAATAAAACCCTAATTCTCGTATTCTTAGTGCACCCTCTGAATCTTCACCGCGGTCTGTATAATTCCATGGCGGTCGCGCACTCCTCACTATGGTCCGCAAAATTCCTGTCGCGGCCGTGGACCTTGAACCATACCTTCTGTGGTCCGCACAAATCCACCGCGGCCGCGTTCTCTCTTCCCCACATAATGCCTCTGTGATCCGCACCAATTTTGTGCGGTCCGCACTCCCTACACCAGCAACATCAGTAGCTTTTTTGACAACCAAACCCATCCGCTAACTATCCAAAACACCCCCGAGGCCCTCGGGATCTCAACCAAACATACCAACATATCCAGTAACATCATTCAAACTTAGTCAAACCTAAGAATCACCCAAAACAACACCAAAACACCAAATAACCCTCGGATTTCAAGCCTAAGAACTTATAAACTTCCCAATTTCGCAAACGACGTCGAAACCAATCAAATCATGCCTGAATGACCCCAAATTTTTCACTACGAACCTATTCCAACTTTTGGAATTCCATTCCGATCCCGATATCTAATTTTCCACTGCCGATCAGAAATCACGAAATTTCCAATTTTGCCAATTCAAGCCTAATTCTACCACGGACCTCCAAATTACATTTTGAACACGCTCCTAAGTCCAAAATCACCTAACGGAGCTATCTGAACCTTAAAAAACCCAATCCGAGATCGTTTACTCATAAGTCAACATCCGCTTGACTTTTCCAGCTTAAACTTCTAAATAAGAGACTAAGTGTCTCATTCCACCTCAAAACCACTCCAGACCCGAACCAACCAACCCGATGCAACATAATAAATCTAAACAACACCTAAAGAAGCAGAAATGGGGGAAACAAGACTATAACTCTCGGAACGACCGGCCGGGTCGTTACATCCCCCCTCTTAAACAAACGTTCGTCCTCGAACGTACTAAGAGTTGTTCTCCAACACCATCAAACCGCTGCATAACCTTAACAAGCACATACCTGGGGGTAATCCCAGTCACCCTATCCCATGTAGGTCTGATAACATAGCATAACTAAATTTCCTCGTCCAATCTAGCCCAAGACATAGAATCCAAACTTCCATATCCGAAATTTCTAAGCGATCAGAATCTCGCATCTGCACACTATACAAGTATGAACAAGTTATATACAACCATAGCCATAACTCAAGATGAAATAACATTATATCCCACATAACTCAAACACTCGTAGTGGTAATTAACAATCACAATGGCTGCTCAGAACAACCCCATTTCCGATAATAACCTATTATCAAACAGAGACTTGTTCAAACACCTTCATATGCTGCCAATGATGAAAGAAACACGTAGGAACCCATAACCATTAGTCGGATCAACAAGTGGTGGAACTCCCTCTCTTTCGATAGGAACTATAACAAAATTTCTAAAGCATCAATATCCTTCCAAATATGTCGCAACCAGATCCGATAGCAACCATTCTAGGTCCGATGACCTCATCACGTCCAACACAACCACTCTAGAAACATGACGCATCAATACAACTTAAATACATAACCTGTTCAGTCCATGCACTAATAGGAAACATTCCAAATGTGCTTAAACATGGAAGATGACATCAAACAAGAGAACCGTCCTGCAGAATCAACGGGTATCACCACAACGCAATGCTAAGAACTCTTCACACACCGCGGAACCAAAACACACAAATCCAACACACAAGGATCATATCTCTACATAACTTCGCCGCAATGCGTGACTCTATCCAGACGCTGGTCCACATTATATACCTCGTTCAGCCTTGCTCAAAATCAATAATCACGCGAAATTCGGCATCAACTACTCAAGGTGAATTACTATAACCACGGAGAATCAGTCGATACCACGCCACACGAAACCCGAAAGAATATAACCAATACGCCTCAATAACGCGATATCCAATTACTCATCTCACTCAAATTCCGCTATAAGACCACAATAGAACCGCACCATGTGTGCCTAAAACCAACTAATCCTAACTCCTCGTAGCACGGAAGAGTAACTCATAACTCATCCCAGAACACAAATAATCCCAACAACAACTTAATGGCACGTCCCTCAACAATATCACTACGGAGCCAACCAATCTGACTCGGTGCAAAAACACCTTTCCCAATTGGGCCTATTAATGACCCCAAATCGATCCGGTCATCCACAATAGAATATAACCTTCTGAAGGTCCACAATGACAAAATCACAACACACACTAACCTCTGACTAACCTTGGTTATGTATCCACAACCCACAACTATGAAATCATCTACTCATTAGAGTTCCTAGTCTCCCAATCCATAGAGCACATGAATCACCATATCCAATATTAACTCTGTCACCTGAATGTCTAATACTCCTCCAATTTACGATCATACCATGAGGGATACCCCTATAATCCGTATATGTTACAAGGCAAAATCTGAATGTCCGCAGCCGATCAACGAGGAGAGTACCGCCACACAATGAAGTATCCATAAATCAAAACACGGTGCCTTTTCTGAGACTTACACCTTCATCAACCCATATCTAGAAGTAATACCATCTACCTGGTCACTTGCGATTGTCCATGCTGCCTAAAAATTTAGAACCTTCCTTTCAAAACCGCATCGTGACCTTGCACCTGCAAATCTCAATACTACACCTCACCTCGCACCCCATTACTCCGCCTTACGAAAGATACGACAAATCTCAAAATCCACTCTGAGTCGCCAGCAACTACATATCTAATTAGCTAAGAACTTTCCATTTGATTCCGTTCTAGAGAAAACTAAAATACGCCACATGCCCCACGCACCAGTAGGAAATATACATCTCAAACCATGGTAAATACCATCAAGAACTCTCCGAAATCCACTTGCACTTAACCAAATCGTCATGACTGAATCCCTCCAATTCAACCAAGCTACGCAGGTCGCCAAAACTCAAGAGCATTTCCACGAATCACAAGTAGAATCCTTACCCCATCATAAGTACCCAAAGAACCGATCTTACTCATTATCATACCAATCCAACCTACTACCAAGATGTCCTATTTCTCCGAGTTCCTCCTGAATTACCTTCAAATTAATCCTTCTCCTTGCCATAATACCAAAATCCTCAACCAAAAATCACCACGCGAGATCCTAGCACAAACCAAACTGCCCTAAGAATCATAAGCCGTTGAATATTCTCTTAATAACCCCAAAAGTATCACAAGTCAAACACTTACTCTAAAGAGACTTTCTATGAATTTAAGCTATTCTTTCCCTTTTCCTGATACCGAAATGTAGTCTCCATAATAATGTAGAAATTACACACGTCTTGACACCCTCCAGCGTGAATCTTAATTTCTAGCTAAATACACATCCTGAAGATTCCTAATTGTTACACATAAATCTTGAATCCATCGAAACCATTCCCGAGAGTCATCCACTCTTCACAAATCTCAATTAAACTGATCAAACAGACCAAACAACCTGTCCCCATTAGCACACCAACACCCAAGGGAGTAACCCACACCCCTAGGCAACCAAGCAAATTCCTACTTCAAGCACACTACTTCCTTTACAAATAACAACTCAATCATTAAATAAGATCCATATCCCCAAAGAGTATAATACAACCTGTATCCAGAAATTTCCATTACTCGAGTCATTCTCAAACCCCACCTCTGCAAGTCATAACTGATTCACCAGTATACCTCAAACTGAAACCAATACAACATGTAACAGGGCAAACAACTTATCATTAGCAGACTTCCCCACTTGGATCAAGGTCATAGAACAAAACAAACAATAACTCACAATGCCCATACGCTATCACCGCCACAATACCGCAGTGAGATTCAACTAAATCCTTCATAAGCTCATATAACACAAACCATCTAATATCTCAAATCATCTGCAAATCTCGTATTCACCATTGTGATAGTCATACAAACTTCCCCAAGCGATCTAAAATCAAATTGCAACATATATCATTTACTGGTAAAAAAGAACTTGCTACAAAACAACATAAGGATCACACAACCTCAGGACACCCTGCAGGAGAACCCTGTCTGCTTAGACTCAAATTGATATCTCTCTATACCCTTCCAAAAATCATAGCTATTTTGCAATCACTTTATCCTCTTGCATTAAAACACAACACAATACCTACCCTCGAGTCATCCCAATACACGGCATAAGAACCTGAAGTTGATGGCAGAACTAACAATTGAGTTGTTGTCAAAGCAGTCTTGAGCTTCTGAAAGCTCTCCCCACACTCGTCTGACCACCTGAGTACCCTCACTGGACACCACGTGTTCCAAGAATGATACTGAACTGAGCTAAAATTCACACTTGGAGAACTTTGCATAAAGCTTCTCCTTCTTCAATCTTTGTAAAAAAAAATCCTCAAATGCTGAGCATGCTCCTCCTGGCTACGAGAGTACATCAGGATGTCATCAATGAATACAATAGAGAAGGAGTCCAAATATGGCTGGAATACATTGTTCATCAAATGCATGAACACTACTAGGGCATTGGTCATACCAACAGACATCATCAAGAACTCATAACACAACATGAATATCTACTTCTCTCCACAACTAAACTACATGAGAGGTCCTTTAGTACACCCACAACTCGAGGCCATACGTCAACTCAAGACAGAAGTCAAACACCCAATAGTTCTTGTTACATCTCCAGCAAACTCTTTTTTGTCACATTGAAACAATCTGAACACATCTCACCATCATATCATACTCACCACATAGTCATCCAGTCACAAAATCCCACCAATAAGGACACAAACGGACATATAAGTCCCAAATGCACATGCTCACACAATCAAAATCTCATTACTCAAGCCACAGACAAAACCTGGCCTCAAGCCCTCCAGACTGGCCTATCATCAACATGTAAAAAGCACACCTCGTACCTCATCCATGGAAAGCACAAGTCGTCGATGCACAGATGATACCGAACGCTCATGTGCACATTCGAATATGTGGAAGGAATTCAAAGAGTTACGATTTAGGCTTAATTAATGGATACGCACGAAAAGAATTCAAGAATGTGAGATTTTTCCTAAGGGTTCCACAGTCTCTCGAAGATAAGTACAGACCTCTCCGTACCGAACCACAAGACTCTATTAAACCTGCTCATGACTTGTGTGACCTATGTAACCTAGGCTTTGATACCAACTTGTCACGATCCAAAACCAACTCAGTCATGATGGCGCCCATCATAGAACTAGTCAAGCCGACACACTCCCAAACAATTCAATTTTTCATTTAAAAAAATTAGATAATAGTCTTTTCAAACTAAAGGTTGTGTAAAAGAGATAAACTCAAAACCAAAATGCGGAAAAATGAAAGCCCGACATTGGGTGTCACTAAGTCATGAGAAAATACTACAACTGTTCTGAAAATATAGCAAGACTAACATAGTCTGAAAATAGCCAAAATACACTAAAAGGGAGATAAGGAAGGAGAAAGGTAGTACTGCGATCACCAAGAAGCTACCTCGCTATCTCCGATGAAAGTCCGTGACTGGAATAGTCAATAGCCGCTACCGTGACCTGAGATATCTGGATTTTCACACAAGGCGCAGGGGGTAACGTGAGTACACCAACTCAGTAAGTAACAAGTCCAAAATATGGAATGATAGGTAGTGACGGACGAAACCTCAACAAATATAATAGAATTAAGGTACAGAAACGTAGGCATGCTTTCAGTTAAGTAGATAGCTCAAAGCGATGAGATAAATACAAATCTGAACATTTTAAGATATATAACTCAACTTCTTCTACATGCCAATGCATCAACTGTATGAAGTGTACAATGTGCTCCTACTCTCAAATGCTTGTCCACCCAGTATTGTATATGGCTCACACGGCCCAGGGAAGATCCATCTCGAAATATATACATCTTGACAGCAGTCACTCAGCACCGAGGAAGGCCAATCCACCCCTATGGAGAAGATCAATCTCCAGATAATGATAATAACCTCACAACCACTCGGTACTGTATACGGCTCACACGGCCTAGAGAAGATCCATCCCGAAATATATACACATCGCTGACATCAGTCACTCAGTACCGAGGAAGGCCATTCCATCCCTGTGGAGAAGATCCATCTCCAGGTATAAATGCTTCGAACAAGATCCATGTCCAGGGAAGATCCATCCCTCAATAATATCAACTACGCTCACTAGGGGTGTGTTACAGACTCCGAGGGGTCTCCTACAGCCCAAGCGCTATCACAATCATCAACATAACCGATGTGGCGTGCAGCCTGATCCCAAAACTGTCACTCATAATCAGGCTCTCGGCCTCACTCAGTCATCACTCTCCAGTCTCACACAGACGGGCTCAAAATGCCAAGAAACTAGCCCGAAACAATGATATGATGTGCCAAATAATAACAACGGAGACTGAGACATGATATGAGATGCATGAATAAGACTAAGTATAGAATATCAATGAAACTAATGAGATGATAGTAATAAACGACCACTCGGGTCTTAACAGTATCGGCGTGAAGCCTTAACAGTATATCTAGCATGATTTGCAGCACATTTACTTAATCACATGATAGAAACACGGATATCAGCAAGAAAGAGTCACTAAGCGGTGCCATGGAATGAACCAGGCCATAATTCTCACGGTGCACGCCCGCACGCCCGTCACTTGACATGCGCGTCACCTCAATACTAATCACATAACAAATAGCTCAGGGTTTCGAACCCTCAGAACCAAGTTTGGAAGTGTTACTTACCTCAATCAAGCTAAAATATTACTCCGCGACTCCCTTTGCGCTCGACTCGGCCTCCAAACGCTCCGAATCTATCCAAAATCAGTATATCATCATCAATATACGCTAAAGGAATGAATTCCACATGAAAATTATCAAATTAGACCAAAAATCATGAATTCAGTTCAAACTCACCCCCCGGGCCCACTTCATGAAACTCGATAAAAATTTTAAAACTAGAAAGCCCATTCACTCACGAGTCCAACCATAGCAAATTATTCAAAATCCGACTTCGAATTAACACTCAAATTCTAAAAAAAATTCCATTTTTTGAAGTTTCTACAATTTTTTTCCCAAATTTCCACCTCAAAGCACTAATCAAATGATGAAATCAGTGATATATTCATGTACATTAATCAAATCCAAGTTAGAATCACTTAACCCGATGTATTCTTGAAAACCCCTCGAAACATTGCCACAAACTGAGCTCCCTAGGTCCAAAATGTGAAATAAATCCATATGTCCCGTATTTATAGTGCACCCTCTGAATCTTCACCGTAGTCTGCATAATTCCATCGCGGTCGCGCACTTCTCACCGCAGTCTGCATAATTCCTGTTGGCGGCCGCGACCCAGAACCATACCTTCCGTGTTCCGCACTAATCCACCGCAGCCTCCTTCTCTCTTCCGCGGCCGCATAATGCCTCCGTGATCCGCACCAATTTTGTGCGGTCCGCACTCCCTACACCAGAAACCCAACACCAGCAACATCAGCAGCTTTTTCAACAACCAAACCCATCCACTAACTATCTGAAACACCCCCGAGGACCTCAACCAAACATACCAACATATCCAGTAACATCATTCAAACTTCAAACCTACGAAACACCCAAAACAACACCAAAACACCAAATTACCCTTGGATTTCAAGCCTAAGAACTTATAAACTTCCCAATTTCACAAACGACGTCGAAACCAATCAAATCATGCCCGAATGACCCCAAATTTTGCACACACGCCACAAATGACATTACGAACCTATTCCAACTTCCGAAATTCTATTCCGACCCCGATATCTAATTTTCCACTGCCGATCAAAAATCACCAAATTTCCAATTTCGTCAATTAAAGTCTAATTCTATCACGGACTTCCAAATTGCATTCTGAACACACTCCTAAGTCCAAAATCACCTAACAGAGCTGTCGGAACCATAAAAACCCCAATCCGATATCGGTTACTCATAAGTCAACGTCCAGTAGACTTTTCTAACTTAAACTTTTAAATAAGAGACTAAGTGTCTCATTCCACTCCAGACCCGAACCAACCAACCCGATGCAACATAATAAAGCTGAACAACACCTAAAGAGGCAAAAATGGGGGAAACAGGACTATAACTCTCGGAACGACCGGCCGGGTCGTTATATTTTCTCTCCTATAAAAAGACTGCTACGATCAAATGGAAGACTTGCACAACTACACATATTATTTTCTAAGTCTCTCTACTTCTTAGCCTAAACACTGTAATCCTTAGTTTATCAGTGTCTCAAAAGATAGGAAGAATTAGAACACAAAAGAGAGATGTGTCAAATATTCATAATTCATTGTTGTCATCTTTCGTTGGTGGTGAACGAGTCAATACCATATGTATTGTAATACTTTCAAGATCTAAAGGGAACCCTTGTGACCCAAGGGATACTAGATGTATGTACCACAATGGCGCCGAACCAGTATAAAATTATAGTGTGTCATTTACCTTTTACTTACTGTTATCTTTCATTAGTCAACTAAAATCATTGTTTGTCGACTAACTTTCAATAGACCACAATTCACAACCCCCCCCCCTTGTACTTTTAATTGGTATCAAAACAAGGCTCATAATCTTTGATTAACAGCTGGTGAGTAAAAGATCATGGGATCTAACATTGTTGTTAGTGCTTTATTTCAAGAAGGAACCTCTCAGGTTCGACCTCCTTATTTCAACGGTCAGTACTTTTCTCACTGGAAAGTGCGCATGGAAACTTACACAATGTCTAATGACATCAAAGTTTGGCATGTGATCAAAACTGAAAATCTCTCAACCCCACCTAAGAAGGATGCAAATGGTCAAGTCATCGTATCAACTAACCCTCTTGACTTAGATGACTACACTGATGAACAAGTTTCTGTCATAACTATAAATGCCAAAGAAAAAAATCTATTGTATAATGCTATTTGTGGAGAAGATTATGAAAAGATATCAAGTTGTGAAACTGCCAAAGAAATGTGGGACAAATGTGAGGTCGCTTACGAAGGAACCAACAAAGTGAAAGAAACTAGGATAAATCTTCTGGTTCGGGACTACGAGTTATTTCAAATGAAGGATAGAGAATCAGTAGAAGGGGTGTTCTCCATATTCAGCAAAATTCTTGGAGATCTGAAGTCTTTTGGTAGACCTATCAAGAGTGGTGAACAGGTTAGAAATATTCTCTAGAGCTTACCTATCATTTGGCAGCCAAAAGTTATCGCCTTGGAATGTCAAGATCTGGGAAAAATTTCCTATGATGAACCCAGAGGTGATCTAAATGCTATTGAGAAAACTCACTTGGATAGACAAATTCAAGAGAAGAAGAAAATTGTTGCTTTTAAGGCAACTGTGGCTGAACCAGAAAATGAAGAGGAAGAAGAAGGAGGAGAACAAAATGAAAACATTGCCATGCTCTCTCAAGTTGTAACAAGCATGATGAGGAAAAACCGGAATAGCAGAAGAGGGAAGCCTAACTTCAGGAAAGGAAGGATAAGCAAAGAAGCTGATAAAAATGATAGAAGGTGCTACGAATGTGGAAAGTTTGGTCACATTCAAGTTGATTTTCCTGAACTAAAGAAGAAACTCAGCAGAAACATGCAAAAGAAGAAATCCTTCGGAGCATGGAGCGATGACGAAGAGTCTGATCATGAGGAAATTGCTAACATATGTTTCATAGCTATGAATGAAAATGAAGATTGAGGAGAACTTGAACTAATGGCAGATAGCAATGATGAGGAAGACGACTCAATAGAACTTGGTCTCATGGCGGAAAGGAACTAGTGAGGTACGTACTCCCTTAAGACTTAATTGTTATGAACTCCAAGAATTTCTTGATATTGCTCTTGAAAATATAGAAAGAGTCGTGAATAAACTTAGAATAATCAAGAGAGAAAAGAATGATTGGGACTTGAAACTAGAAGTATGTGAGATTGAGCGTGATATGCTACAGGATGAAGTAAATGAACTTCAACTTCAATTGAATGGATTGCAAAAATCCACGAGTCACAGCTCAGTCAAATCAAATCAGATTGTTCATCACAAACAGAAAATTCCTGCATGTTCCTTTTGTGGTACAAATGTCCATAGTACTAACCAATGCAGGAATAGAATTAGACCAGAAAGAGGCTATGGTAAATCTAAAAGTCCATCATGTTTTTATTGTGGTAAAATAGGTCATACCTCAAATCGTTGCAGGTTCAAAGATAACCGGAGATAGGTTTGAAGACCTAAATCTTCAAATCAAACAAACACTCAGCATTCTAACGATTCAGGACCCAAACAGGCTTGGGTACCTAAAAACAAGTAATTTTGTTTTGCAGGAACACAGCAAGAAGAATCGAAAAGGAAAATGGTATCTCGACAGCACGTGTTCCAGACATATGAATGGTGACAAACAATTGTTCAAATCAGTCACCAAACTAGAAGGAGGAGCAGTCACTTTTGGAGACAAATCCAAAGGAAATGTAATTGGTGTTGGAAAAGTTCCTCTGAGCTCAACATGTGATGTAGATGAAGTCTACCTAGTTGACGAACTTGGCTATAATCTTCTCAGTATTAGTCAACTATGTGACAATGACTATGAGGTTCGTTTTAAGAAACATGGCTGGTTTATAGAAGTTGAATCAGGTAAAATCATTCTTTTAGGTAACAGAGACAGAAATGTCTATACTATCAGCAATTTAGAAAATCTTGGGGATCAAATTTGTCTTACTTTCAAGATTGATGATCCCTGGATTTGGCATAGAAAACTTGGTCATGCCAGAATGCATAGTATTCAAAAACTTTCTAAACATTATCTTGTAATTGGACTTCCAAAACAAGATTTTTCAAAGGATCATATTTGTGATGCATGTCAACTAGGAAAACAAACTCGTTCTTCTTTCAAAATTAAAAACATTGTTTCCACCTCCAAACCTCTTCAATTGTTGCATATGGATTTATTTGGGCCTACTAGAACTGCTAGCATAGGTGGTAGGAAATATGCATTTGTAATTGTAGATGATTTCTCTATATTTACCTGGGTTATGTTTCTAAGTCACAAAGATTATGCTCTAAAGAATTTTGAAGTTTTCTGTAAGAAGGTTCAATGAGAAAAGAGATACTACATCTCTACTATCAGAAGTGATCATGGAGGAGAATTTGAAAGCAGAGCTTTTGAAAAATTTTGCAACGATCCAGGAATATCTCACAACTTCTCTTCACCTAGATCACCACAGCAAAATGGAGTAGTAGCGCGTAAAAATAAAACTTTACAGGACATGGCAAGAACCATGATTGTGAAAAACTCTTTACCTCATCATTTCTGGGCAGAAGCTGTGAGTACATCATGCCACATCATAAACATGTGTCTGATTCGATCAATTCTCAAAAAGACTCCTTATGAGCTGTGGAATGGTAAGAAACCAAATATCAGCTACTTTCACCCTTTTGGATGCAAATGTTTTATCCACAACAATGGAAAGGACAATTTGAGTAAGTTTGATCCTAAGAGTGAAGAAGGTATATTTGTTGGTTATTCTCCTTCAAGTAGAGCATATAGAGTATATAATAAAAGAACTTTGTGCATTGAAGAATCTATTCATGTTTTTTTTGTTTATACTAACCCTCGCCGAAGAAATGAAAAAAGTCCTAAAGATGAGGAAATTTCTTGTGTCCCTAAATCTGCTATTGTAGGAAAGGATTATCAAAACGAGTCAGCTGCTCAACAAACTCAACCAGCTCAAGTACCCACAGAAGGTCTCGAACTGTCTCAAGCAGATCAGTCGACTACTGAAGAAAGAGAACCTCCCTCAAACACTCCAAATTAATGAAAAAGTGAATCGGGTTATCCTCACAAATTCATCATAGGAGATCCACAGGAAGGAATCACTACAAGAAGGTCACAAAAGAACAAATCTCATGTAGCTCTTGTTTCCCAACTTGAGCCAAAGAAAATGGATGAAGCACTCAAAGATACTCCCTGGATAAGTGCTATGAAAGAGGAACTAGATCAATTTGAAAGAAATAAAGTATGGGAATTGGTTCCAAGACCTCCAAACTCCTCTATCATTGAAACTAAGTGGGTTTTCAGAAACAAATTGAATGAATCAGGTCAAGTGTTCGAAATAAAGCAAGACTAGTTGGTCAAGGTTACTCTCAACAAGAAGGAATCGACTACGATAAAACCTTTGCGCCTGTAGCAAGACTTGAATCCATACGAATATTACTTGTTTTCGCTGCTCGCAAAGGATTCAAGATATTTCAAATGGATGTTAAAAGTGCGTTCCTAAATGGCTACATTTTGGAGGAAGTATATGTGAAGCAACCACCCGGATAACGTCACCTTTCCTAATCATGTATATAAGTTGACTAAAGATTTGTACGCTCTCAAACAATCCCCTACTGCATAGTATGAAAGGTTAAGTTCTTTTCTTCTAAATCAAGGGTTCAAAAGAGGTAATATCGATACAAGTATTTTTATTAAGCACTCCAGTTCAGGTAATCTTATCACTCAAATCTATGTAGATGACATTATTTTTGGTAGCCCTAACTCTGTTCTTTGTGAAGAATTTGCTCTTTCCATGAAAGGAGAATTCGAGATGAGTATGATGGGAGACCTGAATTTCTTTCTTGGACTTCAAATCAAACATTCTCCTAAAGGGATTTTCATTAGCCAAACCAAGTACACTAAGGAGCTTATCAAAAAATTTGGCATGGAAAATGCTAAGTCAATTGGCACTCCAATGAGTCCACCTACAATGCTCGATGAAGACAACAATGGAAAAAAGGTTGATGAAACCATGTATAGAGGAATGATTAGATCTCTATTATATCTAACTGCTAGTCGACTGGATATAATGTTCAGTATGTGCAAATGTGCAAGATTTCAGTCGGCTCCTAAGGACTCCCATCTTTATTCTATTAAACGGATTATTAGATAATTGTACTTCTAGGCTAGGAATATGGTATGATTGTTCTAACAACTTTTCTCTAAGAGGATTCTCAGATGCAGACTTTGCAGGTGACAAGATTGATAGAAAAAGCACTAGTGGGACATGTCAACTGCTGGTAAATGCATTAGTATCTTGGCATAGCAAGAAATAAAATTGTTTTGCACTTTTCACAACTGAGGCAGAATACTTAGTCGTTGGAAGTTGTTGCACACAAGTTCTATGGATTATGCATCAACTTCTCGACTATAATTTGTCTCTTACATCTACCCCTATATTCTGTGATAATACCAGTGATATTTGTTTATCAAAAAAAATTGTGCATCATTCTAGAGCAAAGCATATAAAAATTAAGCATCATTTTATCCGTGATCATGTTGCAAAAGGTGACATTATTTTAGAATTTATTAGTAGTGATTCTCAACTTGCTGATATTTTTACAAAACTGCTTTTGGAAGAAAGATTTTGTCTACTCCGGAAAAAGATTGGCATTGTGACAAATTTGTAAATCAAATTTACCGTGTTATTAAATATTTTACCTTGTTCTAAAATATTTTATTTCCTTAATTATGTGTGGATTAATTAATTTGTGTAAGTGTAATTATATCTTCTTCTCAGTACCGCCGATCAGTCATTTCAGAAGCATCACTTCCTTCTGAACCTGCCATTTCCTTTAACCAAGGCGTCCCTTCGTTCCTCCCAAAATCACCAATAAAACCCTTCCTTCTATAGTAATATCCTCATTCTCTTCAAATCAATCTTTCACTCCATGGCCAAAAGAAATCCCTCTTCTTCTTCTGCAAGCAGATGCAGACGAAGATTTCAAAAACCCCTCAACCCTGAAGAACCTTTGGATGTGGAATCGTCCATTGACTCAGATTTCCTCAGAAAAGACAATGAAAGTAGTGAATTCTCTGAAAATCCTCCCATTAGCCAGAAAAAAGCCAGCAAAAGACCTATGGAGCAAACCCCCAAAAAGGCTGCATGCAAGAAAGGTAAAGTGGAGAACATGTATTTTGATCCTGAGGATAAGTTAATATTCTATGGTCCTAGTGAAAAATCAAGGTTTGAGTCCGACAAGTCAAAATCTATGGCGTATGGACGCTCTGTAAGTCTCTCTCTCATGAAAAATATTCACTGTGATGTGACTGCTATTTTTGATTTTCAGCACCTTTCTTCTATGTTTGATACCATTGGAAACTATGTTTATGAAGAACCAGTAAGGATGTTTTATGCAAACCTTTTTGTGAATGATAACGATGATTTGGAACCCATGGTTTTAGGCACTAGAATTGTTTTGGACTCTTATCAATTTGAAAAGATTTTCTCTGCTAAGTTTAGTGGGTTTGATGTGTTTGTACAAAATTTGTGGCCAAAAGACTTTGAAGTTTCCTTTGATGAGGCAAAAACCTTTTTGTATGATAATCCTCCCGACATTGGTCCCAAGAATGTTAAGTTTGAACATCGTGTCTTGGCCCACATGATTGCTACTACTCTCCTCCTCAGAACTGGGTCCCTTAGCTCTTTCTCCACTAGAGATGTTTTTGTTCTTTACTGTCTGGTTAACAATAAAAGACTTGATTGGCTTGTGTGGATTCATAAATACATGCTTGAAAGCATCACGGATATATCTTCTTCTGCTGCATTTTTGCCCTATGGTCTTCTCATCTCACAGATTTTCGAGGTCATGAAGGTAGATTTGGCACCCTTTACATCTAAGTATATTATGAGCACTTATGATAAGACAGCCTTCTCAATGATGGGGTACACATTGGGTGATGATGGATGGGTTAGGCGTGCCAAAGTTGAAAGTATTCCAGTGCCAGCTGAAGTTTAAACTGAACAACCAGCATCTCAGTTAACTGCCTCTCAAAATCTTCAGCAAATTCAGCATTATCTAGATGGGGTAAAACTGCTACTAGTTTAGATGAAGGAACATATAGATAAAATCAGGGAAGTTACCAAGGAGACAGGTACAGATGTGGCTAAACTCAGGATGGAAATGAGAGCCACACGGAGGCAAGGAACCAAGGCTTTCACTTCCATGAGTGAAAAGATGGACAAACTTGTCAAAGATGTTGAAAATTCCTACGACTCCTTCTGCACCAAATGATAAACACTCTCAAGTACTTCCTGGGAAGAAGTTAATGAGACAATATGTGATGGTGTTACTAACAATCTTTTTGTTTTTTTGCTTCTGCTTGCTTGTTGGTGGTTTTTTTAAACAATCTTTTGCTTGGGTCTGTACTAGCTAGCGTGATCAAATTTTGGCGCACACTCAACTATGTCTAATAAAAGACTAAGCGGACGTTGCAAATATAATCCGGGGTATTATGCCCAGAGTTGATCCCACAGGGAATTTACGTATCAAGCAAGTTGTTAGAATACTCAACTGTCACTTGATGTTATTTAAA
>MDKI01161081.1:0-16250 GCA_005239505.1 Nicotiana paniculata
CGGGAATGCCTAACACCTTCTCCCGGGTTAACAAAATTTCTTACTCGGATTTCTGGTACGCAGGAAAATCAAAACAGAGTAAAAAATTTCCTCGGTTTGGGATTTTCTTAACACGGTGTCCCGGGGCATCGTCAAAAATCTGGGTGGCGACTCTGAAACTAATAAATAAATCCCAAATCCGCATAATGTCACTTAAATTGGAAAAAACTCCCGTATCCAACCCTTGTCGGAAAAAGGAGGTGTGACAATATTCAGCAAGAGGTCGGATATGAGAATGTGGTTAATGACTCAGAGTGCTTGTGAAATGCTAACGGAAGGATTTCAAGGAATATGGCGAGTTGGTTATGCAGGATCATGTCAACAATGAAGGAAGATTCTTGGTGAGTTCCAGATTTGTGTAATAGCGGATTCACGCTAGGTAGGAGAGTTCCACCGCCTACGATTGGGTTGCATGGCTATCTACTGGCAAAAATTCTGGCCATCGGCATATTAGTGGGTTATTACAGCTAAGGAAGAAGACATGAGTAGTAATTGAGCATATGATTTGATAAATGTGTGCAAAAGTTGGCCTTATGGAATCAGATTTAGGCTTTGGAAAGATTCAGGATTTATGCTTAGTACAAAGGTAATTTGCAAGGGAAGTGATTCAGTCGGGTGCTTATTCAAGATGGGTGTTCAGGTACCAGCGAGCCGTGGAGTTGATTATATTCTGGACCAAGCCAGAGTGGGTGACTCTCAATAACGGTCCTAGTAGATTCAAATGTTAGAATGTGGTATCTAAGGATTTTAAGCCCACAGTATGGATAAGAATCGAGCTTTAACAGCAGAATTTTGAGAAAGATAATATGGGTGGAGTGTTCTATTTATCTTCGGCGTGCAGAGTAGCATTTGGAGAAAAAAATAAGAAAATGACTTCGGGTTCGTAGAGGGGTTATCAGAATGGGTATACCGGTCGAAGATGTGAATATGCGTACAGGGAGAGCATGAAACGGTTCATGGGCTTGGAGACAAAGTAGCGTCATGGAATGAAATCACTCGAAGGTGAGTGCGAATTGGATTAAGGTATAAGATGGGTCGTGTTATATGAGCTTATGGAAGGTCTAATTAAATCTCACTGTGGTATTGTGGTGGTGTTAGTGTATGGGCATTGTGAGTTATTGATCATCTTGACCTATGGCTTGAGAAAAGTGGGGGGAGTCTGCTGTCGATAAGTTGATCGCGAGGCTAAGTGTCATATCAGTTTCAGTTTGGGGTATTCGGGTAAATCAGTTATGTCCTGCATAGGTGGAGTTTGAGAATGACGCGAGTAATGGAAATTTGGAAAAGTATAGGCGGATCCCGGAAGGATTATGGTGGCATAGGCTATTACCTGAGGATTTTCATGTTTTGTGATTATGAAAATTCACTCGTGTGTTGTTATGGTTCTCTTAAATTGAGTTAAGTAAAAGGTTTCTATGTGATAAAGTGTTTTCCCTAATAGTGGTTCAGGAGTTATGATGGAATTCTTGTGCTATTTCATATTGGCGTGTTAGGTGCAGTGAGCAGTATGGAATTTTAGGTAAGGATCAAGGTTGCACTTCGGTGTTGACAAGGATGTCACGACCTCGGATGAGCAAGGAAATGGATTTGGATGTTTAGAGTAAGCCGGTATCGTCTTCAGCGTCACCTGAGATCGGTTGTGGTGTAAGAGAGGCTTTGCGTTCCGGTTGCAGGTTTCTTGGTTGGCTTTACAACATTAGTGTGATCGGTGGTGTGGATGTGCAGACTTGTTACCTTGTGTGGAAGGTCGTGGGAGCGTGACCACGGGAAGATCGTATGAGTGTGACATGTAGTCAATTGATTGAAGATTCAGACCAAGTATAAAGAAGTATAATATTGTTTATTTGAGAGTTTATGCCTGGAGGGCGGTTGCGGATGTAGGGGTTTTTCTCCGGATATGATGGTTGTTCTTGCGTTTGATGAGAAACGTGGGTTATTATGGACCCAGGTAATACCATTATCCTAGTTCGGCGCGAGCGGAATCGGCTCAAAGGTTTTGAATGGATTTAAATATGATTATGGGATCCATGTGAGTCAGAGGTGTTCGTTTCAGTATGGCGCTTCTCTCGAAGGGATATTAGAACATCATATGTTGTTCCATCTTCGTTCATTTCAGGTAATATTCTGTTGTGCCGTGTGAGTTGTGAAGACGGCTTGATAACTTCGTATGTGTTGAGATTCCGCGTAGTGATCATGATGTGTGAGCAGGATAAGATCTTGAGATTCAGAGTGTATATATCGCACCTCAGTTGTGCTTGAGTTTTTTATCGTATGGATCTATCAATCTCCCCAGGATGGTATTATGCAATTAGCGTGCTTGTGACCGATATTCGGTATTTTGTGGTAATGAGCAATTTAGCTTGATGTGTATCTCCTTATGTAAATTTTATGTGTGGATCGGGTGGTACGCCGCAACGGGTATGTCATTTGGATCGGGTTGCACGCCGCAATATTGTGATGTTGAGTAAGGTTCCCATATTTATTTTTCTTGGGTTTTGCTTCCCATTTTCTGAGGAAGGTCCATATTAGTTGCATGAGTTGAGTAGTCCCTTCCTGAGTCATTTCTTTATGTATCATGTTTGAGTTATGGCTTATTGGCTCATTGTGGCATCATGTGAGACTGTTGGTCATGTCTGGAGTGACTTGTTGTCTGAGCAGTTCATACTGGGTGAGATGATATTATTGGATCAACGATCAATGCATTAAGATTATGTGAAGTATATTAAAGGACAAATACCATTATTTGGTTCGTAATGAGGTGGTGATTCTAGTCAAGAGGAGAGATTCAATGATTTGTTGACTCTGCAGTTGGTTATAAATTTCTACACATCTCCTCCATTGCAGTGGTATCGTAAGCGTTATAGCAGGACCTATATATAAGTCATGACGTGCATTGGGAGCATCAGATTCGTGGGATTTTGGCTATTAAGGACAGGGAATGTCGTTATGGTTAAATGATGAGTTATGCGGTGTATGGTGATAATTCAGCGGAGGCATGCAATTATATTCTGGTACCTCGTGTAGTGATTAATTCAGTGTTCATATATTGGAAACAGGCGTGACAGAGGATTTCGAGTGTTGGAACTGGGTTTTGAGCTTATTGTATGGATAAATGAAGATATCTTCGGATTTGATCGAGCTAATACGCTCAGCTGAGTGGTGGAAGCACAGGTAGGTGCACGAAGTGTTAAACGGTGATTTCAGATAACTCCGGAGCAGTTCTTAGCACGTTCGAGGACGAACATATGTTTAAGTGGGAGAGAATGTAACGACCCGACTAGTCATTTTGAGCTCTAGCGCGTCGTTTGACGGTTTAAGGCCATGAGCAGCTTCATTTCAGGTATTATGACTTATAGGCGTGGTCAAAATTGAATTTCGGGAAGTTCGGAATCGAGTTGGAAAGAAAGTTCTCATTTCAGAAGCCTTAAGTTGGAAGAATTGACTAAGATTGGATTTTTGAGTAAACGGTCTCAGAATCGGGATTTGAAGGTTCCAGCAGGTTCGTATGATGATTTCGGACTTGGGCGTATGTTCGGAGCGGGTTTTGGATGACCCAGGAGCATTTCAGCGCATATTGTGGAAGGTAGTATTTTGGAAGAAATTTCATAAATCTGGTTGAAGTGAAATTCAGTGTTATTGATGTCCGTTTGGGATTCCGAGTCTGGGAATAGCTTCGTATGGTGATTCTGGTGTTAGGAGCGCGATCTGGAGTGAATTCGGAGGTCCGTAGGTCATTTTAGAGTCATTTGGCTAAAGTAGAAAATTTGAAGGTTTTGAGGAATTGAACCGGAAGTGGAAATTTTGATATCGGGGTCGGATTTCGATTCCAAAATTTGGAACAGGTCCGTAATGTTGAACGTGACTTGTGTGCAAAATTTGGGGTCAATCGGACGTGATTTGATAGGTTTCGGCATCGAATGTAGAAGTTGGAAATTTCAAAGTTCATAAAGATTGAATTGAGTTGCGATCCATTGTTTCGATGTTATTTGATGTGATTTGAGGCCTCGAGCAGGTCCGTGTGATGTTGTGGGGCTGGATTGTGTGATTAGACGGGGTCCTAGGGGCCTCAGGTGTGTTTCGGGGTGTTTCGGATCATTTCCCCATGGTTTGCTGCTGCTGGTTTCTGGTGCAGCTGGTGTGCATTGCGATTGCATTCGTTGGTATGCGATCGCGAAGAGTAAAATTTGGGGCCTGAATTTCTGGGCTACGCAAACACGGGGGTACAGACCGTTCGCAAAGAAGGGCAGTGCTGGGCAGTGAAGTGTTTTAAAAGACAGGATTTGACCGTTTCTTTTCATTTTTTTCTCTTGGTTGGGCGATTTTTGGAGATCGTCAAGTGGGGATTTTTGTCATCTATGTCAAGGTAAGTTGTTTCTACTCAATACAAGTTAAATACAAGATTTGTATATAGATTTGGTCATGGAAATTTTAGAAATTTAGGATTTTGAAGAAAGACCTAGAATGTGTATTTTTGGATTTTGACCACGAATTTGGGCATGAAATTGAAAGAGAATTATATATTTGAGTTCATAAAGTTATGGGTATTCTTTATCTTCAAACAATTTCGGAATCCGGGCACGTGGACCCGAAGGCAATTTTGTCAACTTTTCGAGCGGAGTTGGGAATTAATATAAATTGAATTATTTTAAGTATTTGAGTATATTTTCATTGGTTTGTCCGTTATTTGGATAGTTTTGGGTGTGGTGTATCAATGTGAGTCATTGGAAGGGCTTGGAGGCCCGTTATGAATCTTCGGAGCGAGTTAAGTCTCCTTTCTAACCTTGTAAGAGGGAATTGTCCCCATAGGTGAATGTTCTATTATGTTTGGGGGCTACGTACGTACGAGGTGACAAGAGTCCGTGCGTAGCTACTATTATTCTTATGTCCGGGTAGTCTAGGACCCAAAAGCATGTTTTATTTTCCGTACTTGTAACTTTAATGACGAATTTAAAAATGTTTAAACCTTATCGAACTTGACAAATGAATTTCTAGAAAAGATTTAAATACCATATTTGTGACCATTAAAAGAGACGTTGTCATTTTCTTGGGTAATTGTTTTTCCCGATATAGTCGGGGTGGATTGTTTGAATGTGTATGCTTATGTGTGACCGCTTCGCAATTTATATTCTGCGAGCGGGGTGATTTCTTCCACTACTCTTATAGGAGCGGGCCGTACGCCATGACATGTTAATAAATGCATCTATGGTTTGCGCCGTTCGACCCCTCGGCAGTGCACATTTTGCATTTATGTTGGTTCAGGCAGTTCGACCCTCGGCATTTCCTGCGCATGATATTTGCTGGATACCATCTGTGATTTGAACTGTTTAATTGTCTCAAGATATGAGTGGTTAAATGAGATGACGAAAACTGGGATTTATAATTTATGGAAGAAGTTGTCCTTTCCTGCTGTTATATGTTATTTGATAGTAACATCCATGTTTGACATCACACTTGATTATATTAATTTAACCTCTAGTAAGTGTCAAAGTCGACCTCTCGTCACTACCTTTTCTAGGTTAGGAGGGATACTTACTGGGTACACATTATTTTCGTACTCATGCTACACTTGCTGTGCATTTTGTTGCACATGTATATGTATATCTTGCGGCCCCTCTTGGCGTCGTGGCATGGTTGATATGGGGACTTGGGTGAGTTGCACCTCTCGAGACGACCCACAACTAGCAGAGTCTCCTTCAGCATATTGAGTTGTACTTTCTTTACTGTCCCGTTTTTATTCTGGACGGTTATTGTATTTTCATTTGGTTTTTCTTAGAAATTGGTCATGCACTTGTGATACCGGGTTCTGGGATGTATTTGTTAATTGAGGTGTTAAAACTTTGTTATTTACTCAGTAAAATTTTATCGATTTTCATATAATGAAATGAAAAGTAACGATTTCAAAATAATAAAATAGGAACTTAATTAACTAATGAGTGTTGGCTTGCCTGACTGTGGTGTCCGGCGCCATCACGACCTTAATAGATTTTTGGGTCTTGACAAACTGCTTGCAAAATTGCCTTGCTAATTTTGCTCTAAATTCTTGCTTTGCTTCTGCTTTTGTGCGTACCTCTACAATAAGAACAATGAACAATATATAGGATTAGCAAACAAGAGATTCACTAGAATTCTGATGCTACTCTTCCTTGGTGGAAGATTTCTAATTAATCTCAACTTCTTAAATCGTTCCTTATCTTGATTCTGTTCTTACTGAATAAGGAGTCCTTCTCCTTATCATTTTGCAATCTTTTCGATCAGGATATATCTCTTTAATTTGCAGATTTCGTTTATCTCCTGCATGTGCGCCTCACGTGCCTTTAACTCTACATGTCTATGTCTCTAGTGATGGACCTTGTTCAACTTTGAGTTTCTTTGTCAATCTTAAAAACCATTCAGTTTCTTGGGCCAACAAATTCCCTTTTTGATGATGACAAACTCTGTGCTTAGGTCTGTGATCAACTTAATCCAACATTGACACTTTTTGGAGTATTAAGTATTTATCATAAAGAACCAGGTTCATTAGGTTATAAATATCACATGTTCAGAATAGCACATAACCATTTCCCCCCCTTTTGGCATCATCGAAAAGTTACAAAATTATGAAAGTCCCAGATTTTTAAGAATTACTCATGGCCACTTGGGAAACTGCAAGTGCAATCATGGATTAATTATCAAAAGTAAACTAAGAATGCAATCTATCAAATAAATTGAAACAAGATTAAGAGCAAAAGCAGCCAGATTCATTGATAGAAGCATAGGTCACTACAATCCACACTAAGAAATGAAAACAATTAACAACATGAGCAAAAGAAACAAAAAAAATCCCTAATCTGGGTCACTGAAAGTCGAAGACAGGCTGGACTACTAAGGCTGGGAATGGATGGAGGCTGGGTTTTTAGCTTGGAGAAGAGATAGAATGTCATTAAGAATCCCCTCATTCTTCTCCTTTTCTTTGGCAAGCTCAGTTCTGAGAGCATCATCTCATGTTCAACCTCAGTCAGGCGGTTCTTCAGCCTAAGAATTTCTGCATCCTTAGCCCCACCCTCCTGCACAAGTGCTCTGACTTTGCTATTCACCGGAGTCTTCCTGGATGAACCAGGTTCATTTTCAGGAACATTGACAGCATAGTCGCAGGCCAGAAGAGTGTTTTTTCCAAAGTGATCCTTGACTGTGGCCATTTCTACCTTCTTCAGATGCACCTTGTAGTGAGCAAGTACAATTGTGAGGATGAATCCCTAAGGAATGGCATGAGCCTTGGAACCGTTTACCACCCTGTCCAGGAGCTGGATAATGAAGTAAGGCCAGTTGATCTGCTTTCCACTGCCTAGGTACTCCATGAGAACTAAGTCCATGTAGTTTGCTATGTGCCTTCTCTCCTGCCTTGGCAGTACACACTTGTTTATGAACTCAAACACCACCTTGTGAGGAGGCGCCATTTCACTTTTGTAGACCACCCTTGGTTCAACCTCCTCTTCATTGTCACAGAACCTTCTGGTGATTTGTAAAGCATTGGGAAGAGCATCCAAGCTGGGCCATCTCTGCCTGGTGTAATCATCATATTCTTCAGACGGGATCCCAAGCATTTCTCCCAATTCTATGGCATCAAATGAAATTTTGGTCCCCTTCACTTGGCTAGAGACCCTACCGTCCTTGACTGCATCATTGGCCATAAACTCGACTATCTTAATTCTGGCCAACATCCCATATAGTTGACGGACCGTGTCCTTCCAGCCCTGCACCTCCGGCTTATCCATCAGATAGACCATTCCAGATTCCTCCAAATCTTTCAGCAATCTCCCCTTCAAAATGGTGCGCTTCCCAAAATTATTCAGATTGTCCTTATCTCCAGCAGTATCATCTTCTTCATCAACACTCAAATCTTCCTCTTCATTAATTTGAACTTTCTTTGACTTTATTGTCGACCTGGTTCTCTTGGCTACAATTGAGGGTGTAGCAGACACAGATGTAGACTTCTCTGAAGAAGTCTTGGCTTTCTTTGGTTTGGGGGTCTACACCTCAACTTCTGCCCTTTGATCATCTTGATGGATCAGGTCCATCTCCTCAATCTCCACAGCCTCTACAGACTCAGCAATTTTCTCCTTTCCCTTTTCAAGTCTCTTTCTCTTACTTTCCTTCAAAGCCTGTTGTAACTCCTCCTCACTCTGCCTAAGTGAACTTCTTGTGGTTCTTCCTCTTGGAAGAGGAGTTTCAGAACTAACATATGGAGTGACTTTTGTCTTCTTACTTGCTCCTGCAGTTTCAGACCCCTTAGTCTTTGGAATCCTTTTCTTCTTCGGTTTATAACTCTCTCCTAACTTCTTCATAAGATCTGACAATGTCTCCTCAATGGATGAACCAGGTTCATCTGTAGATTTTCCTATATTTACTAATCCCTTAGCTGATTCACTTGATTTATTTCCCCCCGACTCCTTGGCTCCCTCTTCTAATACTACCGTTTCAGTACCACCAATAGACAATCTAGTAGTTTCTTCCCCTGTTCCCCTTGCTTCACTCCGACTTCCATCTTTATGTATTTCTTCCCCAATTTTATTTTTATTACTTCTTCGTCTTACTTCTAGCAACTCCACATTTTTCACAGGCCCAACCAACACAAACCTATTTTCTAAGTTCTCCGCTGTTTCAGACACATTCTCAGAGGCGATATTTGGTACAGATGATGCCTGTTCAGAATTAGATGATCCTGCTGCTTCCTCAGTAGCTGATTTGAACGAATCACTGGAATTTTCTGATTGTTGAACCTGAGTAGCTTGTAATTTGGCATTCAATTTTCTGGCGAGAGAACCTGTGGCCACTGTTTTCCTGGCGAGCATTTTAACCCATCTTTTTCTGGGTTCTGGACTAGGGCTAGGTTGAGGAATAGTGGAATTGGGTTGAGACTGAGTAAGACTAGGTGGTGGAGGTGTGGAAGAGGTCGAAATGGAGTAACAAGTGGTGGAGAACCAGGGTTGTCCGAAGGATTAGTCATTTTTTATTTAAGATGGAAGAAGAAGATTTTGGATTGAGAATGAGTGCAAGGAAGATGGAAATATTTCGACGGTTGTAGAGTTGGTGATGGAATTCAGAGATGATGATGGGGGTTCTTAAAAGGAGGAGGTAATTAATATATAACGACAACCTTTTTGGGTCAAATAGAGGTCTTATCACCTCTACAACTGATCAGTGACGGTTACTGATTCCCTAGGTTCTAGGCGGTTTAGTTTTAATTGAAGTCTTAGTGTGGACGGAACTGGTTCAAAAAATGGGATAAGGCTAGATTGTGAAATGATTTTGATTAGGTAGAGTTCTGCTCATGATCAACTATTAATATTTCAAAGTGTGTATAGTAGAGAACGCATACCTTGCCTTTCAGATGAACCAGCACTGATGAACCAGGTTCATCATGTCAGAATCCTCTTGATCAAACCTCAATTTTCAACAATAGAGAAACATCATTATTAACCAATGAGTCATTTCAAAACATGGCAAGAGAGTATGCTATTTTCAACATGAGATTGAGCAACGATTAATCTGATTATTTACACAAATTTCAGAATTTCTAGCCAATTTTTTTTTCATGTACATTACGAACTGGTTCAGTTAGGTGATCTTAAAGATGTCAGCAATTTGTTTATCAGTAGCACAAAATTCAATAGAGATCAATCCTTTCGCATAATTATTCCTTAAAAAATGATGTCTAACATCTATGTGCTTAGTCCTTTTATGATGAATGCGGTTCTTCGTCATACTTATAGCACTGGTGTTATCACAAAAGATAGGGATGCATCCAACATCGATTCCAAAATCTAGCAGTTGCTGCTTAATCCACAAAAATTGAGCACAACATGAAGCTGCAGCCACATACTCAGCCTCAACAGTAGATAGAGCTACAAAATTCTGTTTTTTAGTGGCCCAAGACACAAGACATGAGCCCAGAAAATGTGCCATACCTGAGATGCTCTTTCTATCTACTAGAAAACCTGCATAGTCAACATCAACATATACGAAAAGGTTAAAGTTACTACCTTTTGGATACCAAAGACATAGATCAGTGGTGCCTTTTAAGTATCTCAGGATTCTCTTTACTACAGTTAGGTGGGATTCTTTTGGATTGGCCTGAAATCTTGCACAAAGTCCTACACTGAAAATAATGTCAGGTCTACTAGCAGTGAGATACAATAGTGAACCAATCATTCCCCTATAAAACTTTTGATCAATAGATGAACCAGGTTCATCAGCATCTAGTTTTGTGGCTGTTGCAATAGGAGTGTCAATTTCTTTGAAATCTACCATTTCAAACCTTTTAAGAACCTCTTTCACATACTTTTGCTGATGGATCATAGTTCCATTTGAATTTTGTTTAATTTGGAAGCCTAGAAAGAAATTAAGCTCACCCATCATGCTCATTTCAAATTCACTCCCATGAGATCTTTACCTTTTTCTTTTAATAATAAAGTACTATCAATTTTACCTCTCTTGTAGTCATGCTCAAGAAAGAATGTTGATAACCTTTCATAACATGCTCTGGGAGCTTGCTTGAGTCCATATAGTGCTTTGTCAAGTTTGTACACACGATCATGATTCTTCTTGTTCTCAAACCCTGGAGGTTTCTTGACAAACACTTCTTTCTTTAGATAGCCATTTAGGAAGGCACTCTTGACATCCATCTAGTGAAGAGTGAATTCCATGTAAGCAGCAAAGGCTATGAGGAGTCTTATTGCTTCCAACCTTGCAACTGGAGCAAAGGTTTCATCATAGTCTATGCCTTCTTCCTGACTGTATCCTTGAACCACCAATCTTGCCTTGTTTCTTATAACGGTTCCATCTTCATCAAGTTTGTTTCTGAAGACTCATTTTGTGCCAATTACTGATCTATCCAACGGTCTTGGTACCGGATTCCAAACTTGACTTCTTTCAAATTGGTTGAGTTCATCTTGCATTGCATTCACCCAGTCTGCATCCTACAAAGCTTCAACAGCATTTTTAGGTTCAATAAGAGATAGAAAAGCATCAAAAGCACAAAGATTTTTCAAGGATGATCTGATTTTGATTCCAGAGGTTGGATCGGTAATGATGTTCTCAATAAGGTGAGAACTTTGATATCTATATGGTTTCACAACTAACTGATTACTTATTGAAGTTCCTTCAGTTCCTTGTTGCTGTGGAACAGGATCAGGTACAGGTTCTAATGAGGTTTGGAAATTAGTTTGTTGTTCAATTCCCCCTGTCATCTTGCCAGGGAGAGATGAACCTGTTCCATCACCTGTTCCTTCATCCAGTGTTGCTCCAGTTTGGGCTGAGTTTCTGACCAGCCCAATTTCTTCATCCTCTTGTTCATGTATTTCAGAAAGAATGTTAGTTTCATCAAAAACTACATGCACACTTTCTTCAACACACATAGTTCTTTTGTTATATGCTTTATTAGCCTTACTATATGAAGAATATTCCAAGAATACTCCCTCATCACTTCTGGGATTAAACTTACCTAAGGAGTCCTTACCATTGTTGTGCACAAAGAACTTACAACCAAAAGCCCTGAGGTGGGATATATTATTCTTTCTCCCTTTAATTAACTCATAGGGAGTCTTCTCTACAAGTGGTCTAGTCATGCACCTGTTTATAATATAGCAAGCAGTATTAATAGCTTCTGCCCAGAAGCTATGAGGTAGTTTACTAGAAAGAGGCATAGTCCTAGCCATATCTTCAAGAGTCATATTCTTTCTTTCAATCACTCCATTTTGTTGTGGAGTTCTAGGGGCAGAAAAGTTCTGATCTATGCCATGCACATCACAAAATTCAGCAAATTTAGCATTTTCAAATTCAGTGCCATGATCAAACCTAATTGATGCAAGTTGATTTCCTAATTATTTTTGAGTTTTTCTAACAAATGAAGTAAACATGTCGAATGCCTCATATTTAGATGTTAGAAACAATGTCCAGGTGGATCTAGAATAGTCATCAACAAGCACCATCACATATCTCTTACCACCTCTGCTTAAGGTTCTCATAGGACCACAAAGATCCATATGGACCAGTTCCATCGTTTTGGTGGTACTTACTACTTTCTTGCTCTTGAAAGAGGATCTTACCTGCTTCCCCCTTGCACAAGCCTCACAAACTTTGTCTTCTTTGAACTTAATGTTAGGCAGACCTATCACTAAGTCTTTGGAGACTAGTTTGTTAAGTTGACTTAGACTTGCATGTCCAAGTATCTTATGCCAAAGGAGGGGATCACTGTCCAGCACACTTAAGCATGTTAATTCATTTTATGAGAGTGTGGACAAATCTATGACGTATATATTGTTCACTCTTTTTCCCTGCAAAACAATCTTGTTAGTGATAATATTTATTACAAAACATTTTGTAGAGGTGAATGCTACCAAGTTACCTCTGTCACACAATTGTGACGCACTGATTAGGCTATATTTCAAGACATCTATCAGGTAGACATTCTAAATGGAACGTGTATCATCCTTACCTATCTTACAACCCCAATGATTTCACCTTTCTTTCCATTTCCAAAGGAGACATTTCCTTCTTTGAGGTCCTCAAGTGAAAGGATTTGGTCCTTGTTACGAGTCATGTGTTTTGAGCAGCCACTATCCATGTACCATATTTGGCTACTTCCTTTCCCTTGAACCTACAAAAGAAAATAAGGGGTTAGTCTTGGGAACCCAAACTAGTTTGGGTCCCTTTCTATAAGAAAAAGGGTGAATTAAATTCTTTTTAGTCCAATTTGGTAACCAGTTTTTCCCTCGAACAAACTTTTATTCTTTTGACTGGCTTGCTCTTGTGCATTGTATTCGCTTTTTAGTGTCCAGTCTTACCACATTGGGTACATATTTTGTTCTCAGGAAAGGTGAGGTACTTGCTTTTAGGATCCCATTTAGGCAGCTGATTCCCAAAGCCAAGTCCTCTCCTATTGCTATTATGATGTTCCTGTAGTCATGTCAAAGCATCAGAAGATCTGTTCCATTTACAAGTTTTGTCTAGTTCATGCTTGACCTTACCAAGTTCCTCCTTCAATACTCTTATTTGTTCATCCTTTCTATACAACTCATCTTTTAGTTTACCTACGTTTTCTTCTAAGGTGAGTAGAGAGTTATCAGCTATCTTCTTACTGGTTCCTAGTTTCAGTTTTAAATTTTCAGATTTTAACTCTAGGACATTTGTCTCAATTGGATGAACCTGGTTCTTCAGAGCAGTGTTTTCACTTACTCTGAGTTCCAGGTTTTTACACTTTGCTTTTAAAATTACACACTCCTTAGACAGTTTTTCCTTTTCCTTATTAATTACTTCATATTCATCAATAAAGTCTAGCAATAGTTCAGAGAGTTTTTCTTGGGACAAGAACTTAATCTTGTCTTTGAGATGAAATATACTTACCTCAGTTTCCTCATATGATTCACCAATTTCCATAAGTGCTTGTTCATCTCCCTCCTCATTATCTGACTCCTCACCTGAACTTTCTCCCTAAGCAGCGACCATAGCCTTTGTTGTCACCTTGTTCTTTTTCGGATGAACCTGTTCCTTTCGGTTCCTACGTTCAGACCTTTCCCTTTTCCATTCAACTTCCCACTGAGGGCAGTTCTTGATGTGATGATCAGTCTTCCCACATTTGTAAATATCCTCGTTAGTCTTTTTTTCCGATACCCTTGCCTTGTTGTAGTTTCCACCTCTTGAGGAGCTTTTTCCTCTCATAAGATAATTTTGAAATCCTTGTTGATCATAGCCATTTCATCTTCTTCCATATATGCTCCTTCAGTAATTCTCAGTGCCAGACTTCTTTCCTTTTTGGGAGCATCCATCTTCATTGTCTGCCTTCTAAGTTCATAGGCAGTAAGATATCCAATTAGCTCATCCAGTTTGAGAGTTGCAATGTTCTTTGATTCTTGAATTGCAGTAATCTTGCTCTCCCAAGAGACTGGAAACACCCTTGTCAAGATCTTCTCAACCTTGTCTTTCTCAAGAAGAGTCCTTCCAAGAGACTTCAGTTCATTAGTCAGTGTAGTGAACCTAGTGTACATCTCTTCATGGTCTCTCCTTCCTTCATAAAGAAATTATCATATTGAGAATATAGTAGAGTACCTCTGGATCTTTTCACTTGATCAGTTCCTTCATGAGCCACTTGCAAAGTGTCCCAAATTTCCTTGGCAGTAGTGCAACTTTGAATTCTGCTGTACTCATCTGGACCAAGTCCACAGACAAGCCACTTCTTGGCCTTAGCATTCTTTTCCCACTTTCTCAAATCATCAGCAGTGCAGTCAGCTCTTGTCTTTGGCACGTCTACCCCTTCAACATTCTTCTTCATGGTGGCCATATGACCATCAGTATTATATCCCATAGCTCATAGTCTTCACCAATTATATGATCATTCATCCTGTTCTTCCACCAGGAGTAGTATTGCCCATTGAAGAGTGGAGGCCTAGCGGTTGATTGTCCTTCCCAGTTTCCAGGTGGTGCACTCATCTTGATCTTTTACGAAGGTGTTAGCCTCTTCAAGGAAAACACTGCTCGGATACCAATTGATGTTCTTAACATCAATACCACACAAGAGAGAGGGTGATTTATTTGGTGTCCGATTTTCGCGTGTACTAGTTATAGAAGGACCATGTTCTTTTATGTATTCCAACCTATACTGTTTGCAGAATGAAAAATACAGAAAATAAAGAAGACAAGGATTTTACGTGGAAAACACCTGGCTCAAAAGGTGAAAAAACCATGACCTACTTTCCAGTAGGATTTTCCCAAACTCTCCACTAAAATCACTGAGCCAAAAACTGCATTTAAAAAACTCTTTGTAAAGCTAGGATTAACTCTAATCCCTTTGTGGCAAACTAGCCTCTAGCTATTTGCGACAACTCCAAGTTAGCTATAACTTGAACACTCAGTACCTATTACAAATGCTTCTAAATAAAGCTGAAAGGTACAAATTGAAATCCCTACTACAAGTAAACTAGACTAAAAGACAACAGTTGGAGCTGGTTCTTCTAGCTGGTCCAAGTAGCTTCAGATTCGCACACTTAAATCTCACACGAACTGCTTGCAAAATTGTCTTTTCTCTCAATTCTTGCTTTGCTTCTGATTTTGTGCGTACCTGTACAATAAGAACACTGAACAATATATAGGATTAGCAAACAAGAGATTTACTAGAATTCTGATGCTACTCTTCCTTGATAGAAGAGTTCTAGTTAATCTCAACTTCTTAAATCCTTCCTTATCTTAATTCTGTTCTTACTGAATAAGGAGTCCTTCTCCTTATCATTTTGCAATCTTTCCGATCAGGAGATATCTCTTTGATTTGCATATTTCGTTTATCTCCTGCATGTGCGTCTCACGTGCCTTTAACTCTGCACGTCTATGTCTCCAGTGATGGACCTGGTTCAACTTTGAGTGTCTTTGTCAATCTTCAAAACCATTCAGTTTCTTGGGCCAACAATTAAAGATCTCTTCTTCATAGAAAAAAATATATATAACATCCACGATGTAGTACTTAAAAGGTTTTGTTTCGGGAAAGGGAGGGGGGGGGGGATTTATTCTTTCATAAGTTTTTTCTTCTTTTATATTAGTAAATTATATGTAGGTCACTTGATCATCAAACCATATCAAAGTATTATGCTTCTTTAAGTTTATTTCCTTGCTTCTATTTGATTTATCATCAGCAAGATTTGCATTGTTTGCTTTTTCATGACGCCTTGTTATTTAATTTTATTCCAACCGTAATTTTTTTTGTTTTTGAATCAGAGTATCGTAGTTATGTACAGACAAGAGCCACATTGCAAGTGATGGGCACTACACTAATTGAACTTTTGCTATTTGAGGCAATTGCAGTAAATTGACAAATCAACACATAATTAGTCAAATCGGGTATGATCTCCAGAGTAAGAACACAAAATAAATAGTGATAATTCATATATATACTCGATCTCAACTTGCTTGATAAAATAGAGGTTTTTTTATTTTTAATTATGAATTTAAGTTATATACACTATAGATTTCTTTTACATTATTAATAAATTTTAATATGCGATTGGAAGTTAGGGCCATCTTTACCAGATTACAAAATAATACTTATCAAGTTTGAATCACCTTTAACTACCTAAAATGATCTAATAGTATAAATAATTTTATATTGTCGATACGCATAATGTAAACTCTTTTTTTATTACTTTACTTTGATTCCAATAACTATGTTTTTATTTATTTATTCTTCTCTA
>ML314967.1:0-40523 GCA_005239505.1 Nicotiana paniculata
AATCCTATATTACTTGTCGACCACGTACACTTGCGTGTGCATTGGGAAATCAACCAACATTACTCATGAATTAATTTGAGCTAAAAGTCGGCCAACTTTAAATGAGTTAAAATGAGTTAGGTCAAAATAGGTTAAGTTTAATAAATGAGCGGGTCAATAACCGGCCCAACATTAAACGGGTTGGGCGGATCATTTGGGTTTTGGCCAAATTTAACAGCCCTAGGTTTACCAACAAAATCTTAGATACTTTTCTAACCACACGCTTTTGTATGATTAGTCAACAACTATTACTATCTTAAAGAAGATATTAAAATTTAAACAAAAGAATACATTACGATTTCCACACATGCTGCATTTTATTTCGTGCAGTTCATAATTCCGGTGGCATACAAAAGCAATTTATTTTGGCTTCATTTTCAGTAACTTTTGTTCTTTCTATTAGCTGAAATCACCTCCAGCGTACAGAAATATTCTTAAATATAATACTATGTGTTTAAAGAGGCGTATTTCGGAAGAATAAAAAGAACTCTTGTCCTTTTCTAAGTGAAGTTCAATTGAAGGAGTCACCGTCTTTCTCTGTTCTATTTTTACAATTTTAATTTTAATAAAAAACAGAATAATTTAGGTGAATGATGGGTCTTTTTACTTGATTCTTCTGCGTTGTAACAATTGTTCTTTCCACTTAACGATCATCATTTTATCCTTTTTTTTGTTCTCACCTGTATTGAAGTCGCACTAAATCCAGATTCACATTAGGAGATTCCATAACGAGAGTAAAATGCTCCTCGACCTATATTAGGGCTCGATTAAATTCGGCATTCGTATAGGAATTTTCCATATTAGGACCATTCCTAACAAAGACAATTATATACTCAGAACTTGAATATAAAACCTTTGATTAAAGAGGAAGGAAAGTGGGTACGGGAGTGGAAATTAGTGTGAGATGAATAGTCGCAAAATTACACGAGTAAAGACTGAAATCTGAAATGTGTTAGTCACTTGGTGGGAGTGAAGTGGTCCTTCAGTTCTGTTTAGTCACACTATGTAATGTTTAGTCACCATGTAAATTAGTAGTAAGTTGTACCAAGGAATCAAAGGGCAAAGGCCATTGATTATCTGTCGAATCCGTCTTACCTCAAATCACATAAAAGCCACACGTGAGGCTACTACTCGATGTTTAAACTTTAAACTATGTTCCGGTCACGCCACTTAAATGATTTGCTCATTTTTTCCCTTCCTTTTTGCTATTTTAACTGTGATTTCTAACCCGTCAGAATCATGGTAGCTCAATTGGTTGATCGCCTAAATTTTCACCAAATTAGTGGGGTTCAATTACTCAATCTTCATCTTGTTAAGTTTAGAATTTAATAAGGCGAAATGGCTCCCTGGCCACTTAAATTTACATAGCTTTTGAAAGCCGATACATCAACTTACAATTTTCTCATTTGAACACTCGAACTAGTGAAACCTATAACTAATAAACACGTTTGACCGTTGACCCTTCCCATGTGGCGTCAGTTGGTCCTAGTCATCTATGTGTGTGAGTTCACGACTTTTAGGAGCGTGAGAACCCTTTCCCAACGCCCGACGGTCAAAAAATGGGGCCTATTTAAGTGGTCTTATTCCTTTAATTTCCCTAACACATTATCCCTCTATTATATAGCATTGGTAGCAGTTGAAGCTTCATTCCTTCCTATTTTTTAAAATTTGAAATTTTATTTAATTTATTTTTTCTTTTTTCAGACTGTGAGAATGATTCAAAGTCCTGTATTTTGTCATTGTGGAGTTGAAGCTCATATTTTCATCACTTGGAAGCCAACAAATCCAGGAAGAAGGTTTTATGGGTGCTCAAACTATGGTCAAGTCAATTCTTGTAATTCTTTTAGGTGGTTTGACCCACCTCTTCCAGATCACTATAAAAAAGTAATTTCAGGACTGTTATCAAGAATTAGAGAGAGAGATAGACTACAGCGCAGGAAAAGAATCATTGTAACCTTAGTTGCTGTATTAGCACTAATAATTGTAATTTTCATCTTAGTCTAGTTAGCACTAATCAATGTCTTCATAACCCTATGTACAATGCTAATGACAAAATCAAATATTTTTCCTGGAATAAAAAGCAGTTATGACATAACACAAGCAGACATATATAAACAACCAAGTTCCATCAGTCTTCTTGGTTGACAAAATTAACACTGAATTTCTGTCTAGCAGTAGAAATAGTTTAAGCAAACAAAAGAAAAGTTCTGCAACTAACAGTTAACCTACATTATAAGTTCTGCCCTAACACACTTAGAAATAAAGTTCTGTAACTAACAGACTTAACACAAGTTCATTCACAAAAATTAACAGAAACCATATGAACATTCAGTCATTTTCAAGGTTGAGATTGGTTGATGTTTTGCTGAGATTGGCTTGGACATGGAGACTGGCTTGGCTGAGATGAAGAATGGACTTGAGGTTGGCTAAGGCTTGCTTGAGTTTGTCTTTTCCTCAACTGTTGTTGAAGTTGCCTTTGTGTTATAGCATTTCTTCCTTGCCACCTTAGTCTAGGTGCACTATATCCAAGATCAATATTGGTCTGCTCAACATCCACTACTTTTGTAGGATCAGAATGTACGTTATCTCTTAATCCACACTGCAATCATCAATGCTAAATTACCACACAAACAACTAATGTCTAAATAATAATTCAAAATTCAGTATTTTTTTATTAATCTTACCATTTCTATCACTGCTCCTGAATCACCAAACAGAATACCAAATCCAGTAGTTCTTGGTCTTCCTCGAAGTCCACTAGCTCCTGGCCTTCCTCTAACACTAGATATAATATCCTCAGAACCCTTGATCTCATACTCCTAGTATCCTGATTCAAGATAGAATACTATCTAGTAATTTAAAGGTAGAATGCTAATAGGGATTAACTAATTAAAAAGTGAATACTTACAGATGCACTTGCAACAGCTGATGGTTGGGTATTTGTGGTCCAGGCAGTTCCAGAATCACTGACAGAACTGATTGTTGAGTTGTTGTTTGAGCAGACTGTGATGGTTGAGTAGCAGAATCACCTGTTGTTCCAGATCCTTGTCCTTTCTGAAATTTCCGGAAAAAAAAAAATGAGTTATAGAAATAAAATGAGTAATTAAATTTCTGAAATAGAATGCATTACCAAGATAGAACACCCATTCTAGTTATGGCCTACTATCTTGCAATAAGAGCAGGTCATTGGTGTCCCTTTCCTTGATCTCTTACCAAGCTTCTTTTTTGGTTCATCTTGAGCCTTTTTTTCTATTTTTCTTAAGTCTACCAGGCATCTTGGTAACTACAGGAGGCTCAACAACTGCATTTTGTGTTGATGGCCATATCTCCATGTTGGTCACTGGTTGTATGTAACAACTAAAAACCTTCAGGTATGTTTCTTTCCTGTACCAGTGAAAAACATAGTCAGCAGGCTCAAATTTCTTAAAGAACATTGCATATATTGCATGGGAGCATGGTATTCCTTTGAGCTGCCATGATCTGCATGTGCATGTATTGTTGGAGAAGTCAACAATATGCTTGTAAACCCCATGTTGTATCTCATACCTAGTGTCCCCATTCCATTTCAGTTCATGCTTAACTGCATATTGAGATTGTTCCTCTATGTACCCCATTGCCATAGGAGATACATCAGAATTCCACCTTGTAGCAAACTCTCTCATGCCAGTCATCCTCTCCATCACCTTCACTCTAATGTCTTCTAACATGGTTATGATAGACTTGTTCCTAGCATACAAGATCCAGCTATTAAAGGTCTCACACATGTTGTTCTCCACAGAATCACTTTTACTCCAATCTTTGAAGAATGCTCTACACCAAATTTGTTTTGGGTATCTCAGTAGATCCTCAATGATCTTACTATCACCTAATTTTGCCAATTCATCCAACTTAGCCTTCAGATATGCTTCAAAGGAAGCCCTTGCACATGCCCAGAACTTCTTCCTTCTTTCCTCTCCTTTCCACTTTTGTTTCCAGTTGCTCCATATGTGTCGTGCACACATTCTGTGTTCAGCATTTGGCAACAACTCAGAAACAGATGCAACAAGTCCCTTAAGTAACAAGAGAAACAGTTAGAATAACAAAAACATAAATAGTTAGAGTGAAGTATATACCTTCTGCATATCAGAAATTATGGTCAGCCCTTCACCTTGGGATTCTGTGAGCTGCAGATCATGCATTAGGAACCTAAAAAACCATGACCATGTGTGTTTTGTCTCCTTTTCAACCACTACCCAGGCAACAGGGTACATTTGGTTGTTACCATATTTACCAATGTATGATAGTAGCTCACCCTTACACACACCCTTCAGAAATGCTCCATCAAAGTCAATAACATTTCTACAAACTTCCAACCAACCTACTTTGCAAGCATGTAGACAAATATAGATAGCCACAAAAACCTCTTTACCAGGTATTGTCTCCTTTGAAGTCTTCACAACAACAGTGCTGCCAGGATTTGTAGACCTCAACATGTCAGCATAATCATATATTCTAGCAAAATCCTGCTTGTAATCACCAAGATACTGACCCATGACCTGATGTTTAGCCCTGGCACATATAGATTTTCCCACATACTCACCATACTTTATCCTAATCAAATCCTGTAACTGCCTAAGCTTTATGTCAGGTTGGTTGATAATCTTGTCCTTGAAATGTTTAGCTACACATGTTGTATTAGCCATCTTGTTTCTGGTTGCTCTAAAACACTTATGAACATGATAGTAGCTACTAACAATGAAATTCCCTGTGTGTCCCTCCAAACTTCCCAAAATATGCCATCTACATCTTGTTGAGTTCACACATTTTGCCCTAACCCTATGTTGCTCATTAGGCCTCAACTTAATTTGAACTCTTCTTTAAACAACATAATCTTGTAAAGCAGATTTGAACTGCTTCACACTTTCAAACACCATTTCCAACTGGAAACAAATTTTTTTACAAGCGGGATCAAAGTATACCCTATAGCTGTATCTTCTTGGTTGAGGGTTATGTACCCCATCTTCTTCAACTTCATCATCCTCACTACCTGGATCTGAACTGTGCAGATATTGCTCATCCCCTCCCAAATTTCCAGCATATTTGGACTGCTTATCTTTATACATGTATTCAAAACTAGGGTCTATACCTAGAGGTCCACTAGGTATCTCATCAGTATTAACTTCATTAGATCTTAGTTTACTACTCTTTGAATTCACTTTAGCTTGTCTAGCAGCAACTACTTCAGGTTCTAGGTCACTTGTCTCCCCATTAATATCCTCATCAGAACCATATAATGACTCATCTGCATCATCATCATCAGAAATAGCCTCATAATCCTTATCCTCACTCTCAGTACTTACCTCATCACCCTCAGCATCACCCTCAACATCACCCTCAGAATCAGTAGCTAAATGAAATCTATAGAACTCACCTTCATCTTCACTAGAGTCTTCTGTATCGGAATCAGTTACAACAGCCCTCTCTTTACCCTTCCCATGAGTGTTATCACCCTTATTTATATCATTGTTAGGTGAGTGATTTGCCCTAGCATTAGTAGGTGAGTTTCTTTCCCTAGCATTAGCATCACTTATTTGCCCATGTAGCCTTTCATTAAAGCCGCTGAACATCAGTGGGCTCCACATTTAAACCACCACAACTTAACATTTCATCTAGGTCTAAATCAACACATGTTGTATAAATTGTGTGAAATATATACACATCAATAAAATCCACATCCTTGAGGTCTTTACACAAAGCTAACACATCAACATCATATTTCAGAAATCTAAATTCTCCTTTTTGGTTAATTTTACATGTATATTTATCTACTGTTAAGTACCCCATATCCTTAGTCCAATCATGAAATTATAATATATGCAATTCATCAATGTCAGCTTGAAGAACAACTGGCCAAGTTTGTCCATGTACATACCTCATAAACGGGTAAGCCACTAACCACCCTAGATGATGAAATTGTAATTTCACATAGACAGCCATTGAATTCTGCAAAAAAAGGGGAGCCAAGTCAGATACACTTTAATCCTAAAAAGTGATAAACTTTAACAAAGTGGAAGACAATAAAAAGACAAGGCAAAACCCCTAAAATAAAGTGAATGCGGACAAAAGACCTAATTTTTTAATACCAAATGCCATATCACTCATGAAAAAAATAAAACCCCAAAAATAAAGTGTATATTCGACTGCTTTCCCCGAAAATCGTAATGTAAAATCCCCCAATTTGTGCATGAGGACAAAAGCCCTAATTTTTAAAACCCAAATACCAGATCAGTCTTGAAAAAGACTAAACCCTTAAAATATAGTGAACATTCGACTGTTTCCCCAAAACCCTAATATTAAATCCCAAAATAACAGATGATGCATGCAAACAAAAATAGCTTTGAAAATCAAATATTACCCACATATTTTCATAATAAATTAGACGAAAAAAACAAAAAACAACATCAAAAGAAACAAACTAACCTTCAAGGTCTAACACGTGACTGGAATCGAAATCTATGACCAAACAAGACTCGAACATCTTTTGAATAAATAGGAGGGGACCCCAATCAGTTGGTTTTGGAGTGATTTTGATTAATCTGTGAAGGGGATGACTGATTATGAAGTCATTAATAACCTAGGTTTAAGATGAGAAGTGTGGCTAGAAAGAGAAAGGTAAACGAAAGAATTGGGATTAGGTTGGGTGTAATGATTAAAAGAGGGGGGACCTCAATCGATGGGGATTTATTTTCTCGCCTCTGACGTGTAATGTTGCGATTGGCTCAGTGCGGACTGGGCGGATACGTTATCTGACTGGATGGATATGTTAGCAGATGTGTAATACACATGCGGATGGTCAAGGGTAAAATGTGTTTATTAGTTATAGGTTTCACAAGTTTAAGTGTTTAAATGGGAAAGTTGTAAGTTGGTGTATCGGCTTTAAAAAGCCCTACAAGTTTAAATAAACCTAAAGAAACCTTGACTAATAATATATTATTGTATGCAGATCCTGGTGAGCAACATCATTGCTAAAAAGAAAGAATATATACTCAACGACTATGTATCTTGAACCATTGCCTTACATGGAAAATAAATCAGTCAGCCTATGAAGAAAGGAATCAATCAATACTGAACAAGATTTTCAAGTGCGCAAAAATGGAACAAGGACAGTCCAATCAGTGCTAACTAAGATCCTCAAACGTGCAAGAATGGAGCAAATCACGGACAGAGATCAAATTTGTAAGATCCAGCAGAAGTTCAAGTCAAGAAGGAATGAAGAAAGCAATCCGCCAAGATTAAAGTGAAGTAAGTAATCAGCCAAGATTATCTCTAGTCAAGGAAGCAATTCGTAAGGAAAGAGAGATAAATCTAGCTACCATTTCAAGCTAGATTCATAAGGCAACCCTTGGGTCTTTCTCTGAGATGTACATGCCTCACAATGAAAGGATTCCTAAAATTGCTGCAATACAATCCCAAAATAGAAGGAAGCAGAAGACTCATGAAGCTATAAAGGAAGAAGCAGAAGAACGTTGAACATCACGCAACTGAACAATCTGTTTCTAAACCTTTCTAGTTCTTAGTACAAACACTATATTCTTGAGTCTACAAGTGTCATAAAAGGAAGAGTTAGAACACATAAAGAGAGTTATGTCAACATTACAAAAGCTACTAGTGCTCAATATCGTTGATGGTGAACGAACCAAAATCATCACTATTGTAACTTTTTATCAAAGATCGAAGAGAACCCTTGTGACCCAAGGAAAACTGTACATAAGTACCTCACCGGTACTGAACCAGCATAAAACCTGTTGTGTCTTGTTTATCGTTCAGTATACTTGGTCCATTTCTTTTGAATTGTTCACTGTTCAAAATCTGGTCGACTAAGCTCAGACTTAGTCAACCATGTTTTTAATCGACCACAATTCACCCCTCCCTCCCCCTCTTGTACTTTCACACCTTATACTCCGCCTTTCACTTTTCCCCATATAACTCCTCCCCATATATGATGCATTCCGTTCTGCTAATGCTTTAGTTTAGTTGCATCGTAAAATGATTTAAATTTATCATAGATGGACTACGAATGTTTTGTAAATGACTCAGCAAATAACAAAAGGCGAATTACATAAACACCCTTTTTAAGTTGTCCACAATAATCAGATGAACACCTTAACTTGGTATATGACCAGAGAGACACTTATATTTGGAATAACTGTATCTCTTAAACCCCTTACGCTGACATGGAAAAATTTGTGTGTTACACTCAGATCTGAGCACGTGAAGCTCTTTAAAATTAGTTTTATCCTTTTCTTTCTCCCTAAAATCAATATGGACCATAATAAGTAGGGATTTTGACTGCTTATTACTCTCTTTTACTTGTGTTTTAGCTCGAAAATGCTTAAAGGTATCCCCAGAACTAATGAAATGAGCTTTCTTGCAAGAACATTGGGAAACGAGCAAAAAAGTGAGAATCAACTAAAAAGGAGTCAAAGCTGGACAAGGAAAAAAACAGGGCAAAAGTGCTTAGAGTACGGACCGCACAATACTGTGGCTGCAAACAATGAAGGAACCCTGTCAAATTCAGCTTCAGAGTAGGTGGACCTCATAATTCTAGTGCGGCCGTAGAAGAGAGGTTCAGAGACTTAGAAGTTTTGAGCAATTAAAGATGTGCGAACCACACAAGTATTGTGCAGCCGCAGAAGTCAGTGTGCGGCCGCATTCATGTCATGACCCAATTTACCCTCCGAAAGGTATCGTAACGGCACCTGGTCTCTATGACTAGGTAAGCCTAAAATTTGCAGAAAATACAGAATCAATAAAATAAAGATAGAAAAGATATCAAGTAGATGTAACGTAGCTGCTCAGCATATACATTTATACTTCTCAAAACACGGAATGTCACCATAGTCACAAGCTCTTTACTAAATGTAGCTCTATACAATGAAACAACGGAAAAATATACAAGTCTTCTATGCCTATACTAGAGTAGAAATGGACTCATGGGATTCTGCGGACGCGGCAGAATTACCTCGCGGTCTCCTGGCTGCTGTTAGACGACTCCTAACCACGATACTGGATGCTGGTACCTGGATCTGCACATGGGGAAAACATGCGCAAGAAAGGGCGTGAATACTCCACATGCGGTACTCAATAAGTGCCAAGCCTAACCCCAGACAAGTAGCCACGAGGTCAGGTTGAGGCCCTACTGAGTTTGTAAAACAAGTCAATATACGATTTTTAAAATAGTGAAAAATAGATAAGCAATGATAAACAGGATTAATGAAAACGGAAAGATTTACACATAAGAGAGCCCTCGGCTCAACACAACATATATCTCAACAGTAAATGTGCAATGCAGTACACGGGGAAAGCTCCCGGATCTCAGTCCGTAGTCCCAATTTAAATATGCTATGCAGTACAAGGGGAAAGCTCCTAGATCTCTGTTCATAGTCCCAATTTAAATATGCATTTCAGTACAGGGGAAAGCTCCCGGATCTCGGTCCGTAGTCCCAATTTAAATATGCAAAGCAGAAGTATGTCAATTATGGCTTAACTAAACAGTCCAGGAAGAACGACAGGTAAGAATAGGGTAAAACTACCTAAGCATGATGTGACTAGTAGCAAATAAGGGGAAATCAAGTCAGAACAGGTAGGCATGCTTACACTTAGGCTATCTACTCAATTAAGATAGGAAACAGTAATATATGAATGAAAATGAGCGATTTCGTGGGAGTAAAAATAGGATTTTAGCAACAATGACCCGTGTACGCACTCGTCACCTCGCATACACGGCGTCCACATAACAAAATCAGTATAAAAATGCCTGAGGGAAAGTCCCCAACATAGAATTAGGCAAGCCACTTACCTGGACTACGCTAATCAACTCAATACCAAGCACTTGCAATGAGTATCTAACTCCGGGTGGCCCAAATCTATTCAAATCGATTGCATGGTGTAAATATCACTTCAAGGGAACAAAATAGCTAATTATCTATAAGCTAATACACGAAATTAAGAAATTCTCCCAAAAAGTCCCCCGGGCCCACGTCTCGAAATCGGGTAAAATTTATATTTCCCGAACACTCATTCGCTCATGAATCCATTCGAACAAGAATCAACAAAATTCAACGTCTAAATCTCCCTAAATCCTCATATTTCTACTTGGGAAGATTTCATCCCATTTCCATGGTTTTTCATCTAATTTCCTTGATTAGATCGAGGAAAATGATAGGGATTAATGATATATAAAGGGATTAAGGTTAGAATACGTTACATATGATCCTCCTCTTCAAACCCCACTGAAATCGCCAAGTTCCGAGCTCACAATCGATTTTAGAATTATGAAATTCAAACCCTCAAATTTTTTATTTAAACTGCCCAGACATTTCGCACCTGCGACACTGGGATCGCACCTGCGGTGCCGCACCTGCGAAAACCCAATCGCAGGTGCGGAATTTCATTAAGTAGCCTTGGGTCGCACCTGCGTGCCCGCACCTGCGAAAATACCCCCGCAAGTGCGAAAATTCCTTTATTGGCCTGGGGTCGCGCCTGCGGCTCCCCCTTCGCACCTGCGGAAATACCATCGCAGGTGCAAGACACCAGAACCAGAATGGTTCACCCATTCTCAATTTCACAAAACTCACTCGTTGGGCATCCGATACAACCCCGAGGCCCCCGGAACCTCAACCAAACCTACCAAATGACCCTAGTACCTTGTTCAAACTTGTTCGAGCCTTAAAAACACATCTCATAACATCAAAATCATCAATTATGCATAGATTCAAGCCTAAGAACTTAGGAAATTTCTAAAATTCACATCCGATGCCGAAACACGTCTAAACTCGTCTGAATGACCTCAAATTTTGCACACAGGTCACAAATGACATTACGGAACTACTGTCGCTTTCAGAAATCCATTCCGAGTCAGATATCAAAATCTCACCTATCGGCCAAAATCGCCGAAATTCCAACTTTCGTCAATTCAAGCCTAAATCCACAACCGACCTCGAAAACACATTCCGAACATGCTCCTAACCTCGAAATCACCCAACGGATCTAACAGAGTCGACGAAATTCCATTCTGGATCCGTGTTCACACTGCTCTAGCTACAACCAGTTTTCTAAAGTTAAATTCTACATTTATGGACTATGTGTCCAAAATCACCCCGGATTTCATCACTCAACGCTCCAACAAGTTCCAATAACATAAATAGACATGGGAGAAACGGTAAATAGGGGATCGGGGCGCTAATTCTTAAAACAACCGACTGGGTCATTACATCCTGCCCCTCTTAAGAAAATCGTTCGTCCTCGAACGAGCATAGAAACATACCTGAAACTGGGAAAAGATGAGGGTACTGACTCTGCATATTCTGCTCGGTCTCCCAAGTCGCCTCCTCGACTGGCTGACCCCTCCACTGAACCTTTACTGATGCAATATTCTTTGACCTGAGCTTTCTGACCTGCCTGTCCAATATAGCCACAGGCTCTTCAACATATGATAGATCCTTGTCCAATTGGACTGATCTGAAATCCAAGACATGAGTCGGGTCACCGTGATACCTCCGGAGCATGGAGACGTGGAACACCAGATGCACCCCTGCTAGGCTGGGAGGTAGGGCTAGCTCATAAGCAACCTCCCCAACACGTCGAAACACCTCAAAAGGGCCAATAAATCTCGGACTCAGTTTGCCTTTCTTCCCGAACCTCATGACGCCCTTCCTAGGCGATAGCCGAAGCAAAACCCGATCACTAGCCATAAATGCCAAGTTACGAACCTTCCGATCCGCATAGCTCTTCTGCCTGGACTGAGCTGTGTGAAGTCTCTCCTGAATCACCTTCACCTTGTCCAGGGCATTCTAAACCAAGTCTGTACCCAACAATCGGTCCTCGCCCGGCTCAAACCATCCCACGGGAGACCTGTACCGCCTACCGTACAAAGCCTCATACGGCGCCATCTGAATGCTGGACTGGTAGCTGTTTTTGTAAGAAAACTCTGCAAGAGGTAAGTATCGATCCCATGACCATCCAAAATTCATCACACAGGCACGGAGCATATCCTCGAGAATCTGAATCGTGCACTCGAACTACCCGTCCGTCTGAGGGTGAAAAGTTATGCTCAACTCTACCTTTGTTCCTAACTCCTGCTGAATGGCTCTCCAGAACCGTGAAGTGAACTGTGTACCTCTTTCTGAAATGATAGATACTGGAATACCGTGGAGGCGAACAATCTCCCTGATATAAATCTCAGCCAACCTCTCCGATGAATATGTAGTCAGAATTTGAAGAAATGGCCTGATTTGGTTAGCCGATCCACAATCACCCAAATAGCATCATGCTTCCTCAAAGTCCGAGGAAGTCCGACCACAAAGTCCATGGTGATCCGCTACCACTTCCATTTTGGAAGCTCAATCTTCTGAAGTAACCCTCGCGGTCTCTGATGCTCACATTTGACTTGCTGACAGTTGAGACACTTGGCTACAAACTCTGCTATATCCTTCTTCATCCTTCGCCACCAATAGTGTTGTCTCGAATCCTGGTACATCTTCGCGGTACCCGGATGGATGGAATACCGCAAACTATGGGACTCCTCCAAAATCAACTCCCAAAGTCCGTCCATATTGGGCACACAGATACGGCCCTGCATCCTCATCACCCCGTCATCTCCTATAGTCACATCTCTGGCATCACCTCGCCGGACTCTATCCTGAAGAACCAAAAGGTGGGGATCATCATACTGGCACTCTCTGATATGGTCATGAAGAGAAGATCGAGCAACCACACAAGCTAATACCCGGCAAGGCTCAGAAAGATCCAATCTCACGAACTGACTGGCTAAGGACTGAACATCTAAGGCTAGAGGCCTCTCAACTGCATGAAGGTATGCCAAACTCCCCAAACTCTCTGCCCGGCGACTCAAGGTGTCGACCACCACATTGGCTTTCCTCGGGTGGTATAATATGGTGATGTTATAGTCCTTTAGCAACTCCAACCACCTACGATGGCGCAAATTTAGATCCTTCTGCCTGAATATGTGCTGCAAACTTCGGTGATCCGTGAATATCTCACAGGGAACACCATATAAATAATGATGCCATATCTTCAGGGCGTGAACAATCGCTGCCAACTCGAGATCATGGACAGGGTAGTTTTTCTCATGGACCTTCAACTGTCTGGACGTGTAGGCAATCACCCTACCGTCCTGCATCAACACCGCTCCCAAGCCAATCCTCGAAGCATTACAATAAACTGTATAGGATCCGGAACCGGTAGGCAAAACCAACACAGGAGCTGTAGTCAGGGTTGTCTTGAGCTTTTGAAATCTCTCCTCACACTCCTTAGTCCATATAAAAGATGCACCCTTCTGGGTCAGTCTGGTCATAGGCGCTGAAATGGATGAAAATCCCTCCACAAAACGGTGATAATACCCAACCAAACCGAGGAAACTGCGGATCTCAGTGGTTGAGGACGGTCTAGTCCAACTCTATACCGCCTCCACCTTCTTCGAATCTACCTTGATCCCATCTGAAGACACCACGTGGCCTAGTAATGCCACAGAATCAAGCCAAAATTCACACTTAGAAAACTTGGCATACAACTTCTTCTCCCTCAATGTCTGAAGCACAGTCCTCAAGTGCTGCTCATGGTCCTCCTGGGACCTAAAATATACCAGAATGTCATCAATGAACACAATGATGAAAGTATCAATGTGAGGCCGAAATATGTTGTGCATCAGGTGCATGAAGGCTACTGGGGGCGTTGGTCAGCCCAAATGACATAGCAAGGAACTCATAGTGGCCATATCTGGTCCTGAATGCAATTTTGGGGATATCCGGTTCCCGAATCTTCAACTGATGATAACCAGAACGTAGATCAATCTTGGAGAACACCCTATGACCCTGTAACTGGTCAAATAGATCATCAATGCGAGGCAATGTGTATCTGTTCTTCACTATCACCTTATTCAGCTGCCGGTAGTCAATACACATACGCATCGAGCCATCCTTTTTCTTCACAAATAATATCGGAGCGCCCCAAGGTGATACACTGGGCCTGATGAATCCCTTCTCAAGAAACTCCTGTAACTGCTCCTTAAACTCCTTCAACTCAGGAAGAGCCATGCAATAAGGAGGAATGGAAATGGGCTAAGTACCCGACAACAAGTCAATGCCGAAATCAATGTCTCTATCGGGTGGCATACCCGGAAGATCAGTTAGAAATACATCAGAATAGTCTCTGACAACTGGGACTAACTCAACTGTAGGGGTCTCAGTACTAACATCTCTCACATAAGCCAAATATGTATCACACCCCTTTCCAACCATCCGCTGAGCCTTAAGAAAAGAAATGACTCGGCAGGGAGTATACTCAAAGGAACCTCTCCACTCTAACCTCGGAAATCCTGGCATAGCCATCGTCACGGTCTTGGCGTGACAATCAAGAATAGCATATTAGGGAGATAGCCAGTCCATACCCAATATCACATCGAAATCTACCATACTGAGTAGTAGCAAATCAGCTCTGGTCTCAAAACCACTGATAGTAATAAAACATGACCGATATACGCGGTCCACAATAAGAGAATCTCCCACCGGAGTAGAAACATAAACAGGGAAACTCAAAGAGTCCCGGGCTATCCCCAGATGTGAGGCAAAATAGGAAGACAAATATGAATATGTAGAGCCTGGGTCAAATAATACCGATGCAACCCTATGACAAACGGGAACAATACCTGTAATGACTGAATCTGAAGCAATGGCCTCGGACCGGGCCGAAAGAGCATAGTACCTGGCCTGGCCTGGCCTCCCCCTCTAGGGCGGCCTCAACCTCCCCGACCTCCACCTCGAACTGCCTGAGGTGGTGGGGTAGCAGATGGGGCTGGAAGAATAGATGGAGGACCTGGTGGAAGACGTGGAGCCTGATAAATCTGAGGGGGTGCACCCTGATAAGTCTGAGGTGGTGCGCCCCTCCTCGCTCTAGGTCAATCTCTGATCATATGATGAGGGTCACCACACTCAAAGAAACCCCTTGGAGGACGTGGCGGCCGCTGCTGACTCTGAACTGGCCTTCTGGGCTGGCCAGTGATAGCACCTCGAGCAGGAGGCACCTGAGATACTGGTGGTTCATAATAAGGCTCCTGAGGTCTAGGAGGATCTGGAATACCGATGGCTGCTGGGAGAACTGAATGAGTAGGGTGACTCACAAAACCCCTACCATAGTGTGTTGCTGGTGCACGATCTCCTGAAAAATGACAAGTCTCTCGAGACCTCTTGGCCTATCTCTCCTCCCTGTCCCGGGCTAACATAGTCTCAATCCTCCGGGAAATACTCACGGCTTTCTGGTAAGTAATATCAGTCTCCAGCTCTCTGGCCATGCTGGTTTGAATACTGGGGTATAGTCCCTCAATAAAGCGCCGAACCCTCTCTCTAACAGTGACAACTAAAGCTGGTGCATGGCGAGCCAAATCGTTGAAACGGACTGCATACTCTGACACAGTCATGGCACCCTGGCATAGCTGCTCAAACTCTGCACGCCAAGCATCCCTGATGCTCTGAGGGACAAACTCAAGTAAGAACATCTCGGAAAACTGAGCCCAAGAATGTGAAATTGCCTCGTCTGGGCTACTAAGCTCAAAAGCATGCCACCACTGATAAGCTGCTCCCCCCAGCTGAAAAGCAGTGAAAGAAACCCCACTCTTCTCCACAATACCCATCGTGCGGAGAATGTGATTACACCCCTCAAGAAAACCCAGGGCATCGTCCGAAGCTAGTCCGTTGAACTCAGGTGGGTGGTACTTCTTGTACCTCTCAAGTCGGAGTTGCTCTGCCTCAGGAACAACTGTCCTAGTCTCCTGTTGAGCTGGAGCTGCTGGGGGCATAGGAATATACTCTAGAACCTGCCCAGTATGAACCCTATGCTCAGGAGTACGGGCCGTGGGAGTTTGTGTCCCTCCTCCGTCCTGGGATGTAGCTGGAGCTATCGAGAGTAGACCCGCCTAAGACAGAGTACTGAAGGCACTCAAGAACTGGGCCAATGTCTTACGGAGGTCTGGAGTAACAACAGGGACCTCTTGTGCCCCTCCAACTATAGCTGTTGGGGGCTCCTCTGCCTCTGCTCGAGCCAGTGCCCGGGCTGCACCGCGTGCTCGTCCTCTACCCCGGCCCCTGCGTTTGATGCCTCTGATTGGGGGCTCGGGTGCCTGGTCATCAGTACGTCTAGTACGGGTACGAACCATCTGCAAGCAAGAATAGAATAGAGTTTAAGAATTCGATGACAGTAACTAGCACGATAAGGAATTCTAAACAATTTGATTGTTCTTAACAGTTACATAGCCTCCCGAAAATAGATACAGACGTCTCCGCACCGATCCGCGAGACTATAATAAATCGGCTTGTGACTTGTGACTCCTATGAACCTAGACTCTCTGATACCAACTTGTCACGACCCAATTTACCCTCCGAAAGGTATCGTGACGGCACCTGGTCTCTGTGACTAGGTAAGCCTAAAATTTGTAGAAAAGACAAAATCAATAAAATAAAGACAGAAAAGATATCAAGTAGATGTAATGTAGTTGCTCAGCATATACATTTATACTTCCCAAAACCCGGAATGTCACCATAGTCACAAGCTCTTTAATAAATGTATCTCTATACAATGAAACAGTGGAAAAATATACAAGTATTCTATGCCTATACTAGAGTAGAAGGGGACTCGTGGGATTCTGCGGACGCGGCAGAATTACCTCGCGGTCTCCTGGCTGCTGCTAGACGACTCCTAACCGATGCGTGAGTACTCCACATGCGATACTTCGTAAGTGCCAAGACTAACCCCAGTCAAGTAGTGACGAGGTTAGGTTGAGGCCCTACTGAGTTTGTAAAACAAGTCAATATACGATTTTTAAAACAGTGAAAAATAGATAAGCTATGATAAACAGGATTAACGAAAACGGATAGATTTATAACATAAGAGAGCCCTCGACTCAGCACAGCATATATCTCAACAGTAAATGTGCAATGCAGTACATGGGGAAAGCTCCCGGATCTCAGTCCGTAGTCCCAGTTTAAATATGCTATGCAGTACAAGGGGAAAGCTCCCGGATCTCTGTCTGTAGTCCCAATTTAAATATGCATTTCAGTACAGGGGAAAGCTACCGGATCTCGGTCCGTAGTCCCAATTTAAATATGAAATACAGTACAGAGGGAAAGCTCCCGGATCTCTGTCTGTAGTCCCAATTTAAATATGCATTTCAGTACAGGGGAAAGCTACCGGATCTCGGTCCGTAGTCCCAATTTAAATATGAAATACAGTACAGAGGGAAAGCTCCCGGATCTCGGTCCATAGTCCCAATTTAATATGCAAAGCAGAAGTATGTCAATTATGGCTTAACTAAACAGTCCAGGAAGAACGACAGGTAAGAATAGGGTAAAACTACCTAAGCATGATGTGACTAGTAGCAAATAAAAGGAAATCAAGTCAGAACAGGTAGGAATGTTTACACTTAGGCTATCTACTCAATTAAGATAGGAAACAGTAATGTATGAATGAAAATGAGCGATTTCGTGAGAGTAAAAATAGTATTTTAGCAACAATGACCTGTGTACCTTGTTCAAACTTGGTTGAGCCTTAAAAACACATCTTATAAAATCAAAATCATTAATTATTGATAGATTCAAGCCTAAGAACTTAGGAAATTTCTAGAATTCACATCTGATGTCGAAACACGTCTAAACTCGTCCGAATGACCTCAAATTTTGTACACAAGTCATAAATGATATTACGGAAATGCTGTCGCTTTCAGAAATCCACTCCGATTCCGATATCAAAATCTCACCTATCGGCTGAAATCGCCGAAATTCTAACTTTCACCAATTCAAGCCTAAATCCAAAACCGACCTCGAAAACACATTCCGAACGCGCTCCTAACCCTGAAATCACCCAACGGAGCTAACTGAGTTGACGGAATTACATTCCGGGTCCATCTTCACACTGCTCTATCTACGACCATATTTCTAAAGCTAAATTTCACATTTATGGACTATGTGTCCAAAATCACCCCGAATTTCATCAGTCAACGCTTCGACAAGTTCCAATAACATAAATAGACATGGGAGAAACAGTAAATAGGGGTCGGGGCGCTAATTCTTATAACGACCGACCGGGTCATTACAATTCACTAATATACGGACCGCAGAGGAATAGATTCAGAGAACCTTGAATGGAAGCTGCACAGACCGCAGGAATATTGTGCGGCCGGAGAAGCCAGTGTGTGGATGCAATCACTATTACGCGAACCGCATAAGAAGAGATTCTGAGAATACCAGTTGAAGATATGCGGTCCGCACATTTTTGTGCGGCTGCAGAAGCCAAAGGTGCGGTCGCACTCACTTTCGTGTGGTCCGCAGACTAAAGTCCAGATCCCAGATCAAGCCATGTTTGCGGCCGCACTCTGAATTATGCGGCCGCACAACCTCCGCAAGAGTATTTTTGTCAGATATTTTCAGCTTAGTATAAATGAGACTTTTTGTCATTTTTAGGTTAAATTTTGTTTTGTAAGAGCACCTATTCTACTTTTATTTATTGATTTAAGTAATTTTGTACTAGATTTGTATATAAACACTATATTCTGTTCCCATAATTAAATATTATGAATTCTATCTTTATTTTTTCTTTAATTTTTGTATTTATCATGAGTAGCTAAACTTCTAGTTAGGGTTGTGACCCAACCAGTGTGGGTATTGATGGGTGTTTAATTTAGGATTTGTTTGTGATTGGGTTAGTGATATTTAGCCTAGTTCTTGCTTGAACACAAGAATCAATGGTTGCAAACAATGGTTCATGCCTAATTGACTTAGACTCTACTTGAGAAAGAGGGACTAAGACTAGGAAAACTTGGCTAACAAGAAATTGGAGTGAACTCAAGAAATTGATAGCCCCAATTGAAGGGTTGAATCTAGAGATAGTAAGACCCAACTTGAGCTATTATCAGTTGTATTGTGCAATACCCATTTGGACTTGATAAAGCCAAATTGGGCAAAATCACTCAAACAACCTAGAGGTATAGAGTGAGTATCCGGGTGTGATTGCTATATTACGACCCTGACTAATCAAAGTTTCCCTAGAATTTACAACCTATTAGGTAACCACCTAGGTGGAAGTCACGACCCTAGATCCCTTTATCAATTGAAAAATAACTCAAAACCAAAAATATTGTCTCTTAGTTTTCTGATTGCATACAATAGAACAAGGTAGAAACAGATCACCAATCAACATTTTGGAAGTGTAATTTGAGCCAAAACATACATACACGCTAAATATATACCTGATCCCTATTCTAACTCCCTACGAATTCGATCCCAACCTTCGTTGGGTTTTATTATTGCATCGACCGCCTCACAACCTAATTGTGGTGTGGGTTTGGCCGAGATCAATTTTTGGCGCCGTTGTGGGGGAGCTAAACGGATTTAGCTATACATTTAAGTTTTTGTGTGTTTTGTCTTCTTTCCTTCTGAGTCACTAATATTGTTTGTGAATTTATTTTAGGTACGAAATGGCTCTTAACAACGAGCCCCTCGGAAATTTTCCATTGGGGGAGGAGGTAGACGATGATCAAGGAGATAAGATTCATCCCGAACCTCAAGTAAACAGGCGAGGCCGACCGCCTCATGATAATATCCCAAACCCTCCCCCACCAAGAGTAGCGCACCGGGTGTTGCCGGACGAAGGTTGTGCCAGTGTTATAGTCCCGCCCCGGATTAGGGCGGGCAACTTCCAAATAACCAACGTGATACTTACACTACTTGAGCAGCGGGGTTTCTTCACCGGATCTCCACACTAAAATGCATACAAGAATTTCTAGGGGTTGGTCGTTACTTGTTGGGGGAACAAGCAAACAAATGTTTCTGAGGATGCACTGCGGTTGAGGATATTTCCCTTTTCCCTACGGGGAAAGGATTTGGAATGGTTAGAGAGATTACCCAATCATTTCATCCACACTTGGGATGAGTTGGCCGAAAAGTTCATTGCCAAATTCTTCTCTCTGGGGCACATGGCTACACTAAGGGATGAAATTCTAGCGTCAAAGCAGGAGCCTAATGAGCCATTGCACGAGATTTGGGAAAGATATCATACCATGGTCAAAGAATGCCTGAACAATGATATGACCGAGACCATGATCCAACAGACCTTCTACAAGGGGATCAGCACAACAAATCAGTGTGTGGTAAATCAACTCACCGGGGCTAACTTCATGAACACGCTTTATTCTGAAGCTTGTGAAATTTTGGATGAGATGGCGGATACCTCCTCAGCGTGGCAAAGTAGAGCCAATGTTCCTCAAGGTGACCCAGATGTTATTCATCAAGACAAGGAGCTACATGATCACGGGCAAGCTATCACGGAGTTGACAACCACAATGAACCAATTAGCCAAGGCTCAACTTCAACAGGTTCAAGGGCCAAAACAAGTGAATGCTATGGAAGGGGTGAACATGATGGTGAACAAGAGACGGCAAAGAGGTCAACAAGTACAAAGCCATCCGGAATAATTTGAGCAAGATAATAGTGGGTATAATCAAGGTGATTCATATGATGAGCAATATGAAGAGGTTCAATATGTCAACAATTATAAAGGGAATTGGAACAACCAAGGCCACCAAGGAGTGGTGACAACAACAACAACCAAGGAAATTGGGGAAATAACAATAACCAAAGCAATTGGGGAGGAAATAATCAAGGTAATTGGGGTGGCAACAATCAAAGCAATTGGGGAAGCAACAACAATCAAGGGGTTGTAACAATAACAATCAAGGGAATCGGGGGTCGGGCTTTCAAAGGCCCCCGATGTATCAACAACCAAACAACCCGCCTCCATATCCGTCGCAAGGTCCTAGTTCTTCCAATAGTGAAGTGGGACGTATTGAAAATATGTTTAAGCAAATGATGGAGAAAAATGCCGACTCCGATGCCCAATTAGCCTCCCACAACACCTCTATCCACAATTTGGAGGTTCAACTTGGCCAAATATCTCAAGCTTTAAACATTCTCCCTAAGGGGGCACTACCTAGTGAAACGGTGGTGAACCCGAAAGGTGGGAACAATACGAGGCATGTAATGGCCATAACAACAAGAAGAGGGAGATGTGGAGTTGCAAGTACCTCAAACCAAAGAAGAAATGTGGATGATGACGTGTTGGTTCAAGAAGATGATATGTCAAGCAATGATGTTCAAGCTAATGAAGAGGTGAGGATTGACATTGATGAAAGTGTAATGAGACACAAGAAGATGTGAACCCGTCTAGGGAGCATGTGATAGACATACCGGATCCGGTAGTGCAAAAGGCCAAGTCACCCTTGCCAACGCCTCCTCATCCATGTCCTAAAAGAATCACAAAGAAAAATAATGAGAACTAATTCAAGAAATTTATTGATATAAGGAAGAGTTTGTCCATAAATGTGCCGTCGGTTGAAGCCTTAGAACAAATGTCGGGATATGCCAAGTTCATGACGGACTTGGTAAAAAAGAAGAGATCAATGAACTGTGAGACAATCAAAATGACACATTAAGTGAGTGTTATTGTTCACTTCATGGCGCAAAAGTTAGAATATCTCGGTGCCTTCATAATCCCATACACTATTGAGAGTGCCGATTTTGCCAAAGCTTTATATGATCTGAGGGCAAGCATTAACTTGATGCCCTATTCTATGTTCAAAACGCTGTGGATTGGACAAACAAGACCCACATCTATGATATTGCAAATTGCGGATCGGATAATGAAAATTCCATTGGGGATAATTGATGATGTGTTAGTTCGGGTCGACAAGTTCATCCTTCTCGTAGATTTTGTTAATCCTTGACTGTGAGGTTGACTACGAGGTGCCAATTATCTTGGGTAGACCTTTCCTTGATACAGGGAAGGCCCTAGTTGATGTGAAAGATGGTGAGCTCACCTTTTGGGTGGGTGATGAAAAAGTGGTGTTCCATGTATGCAAATCAATGAGGCAGCCAAATAGAAACAAAGTGTGTTTGTTCGTTGATCTAGTGACCGAAGTAATTGTTGATGACATAAGTGTTGTGATGAATGTTGAGGACACCTTGGAAGCTGTGTTTTTAAATCATGCTAAGGATGAGAAGGAATACTTTGTATAATGTGTCAATGCTTTTCAAGGAATGAGGTCATATACTTATGAGCCCCAAAAACTTTCCTTGGATCTTGAGAACCGGAAGACTCCACCAACAAAGCCCTTAATCTAGGAGCCTCCCACCCTGGAGTTAAAGCCTTTGCCTTCACACCTCAGGTATGAGTTTCTAGGCCCGTATTCCACTTTACCTGTTATTCTTTCCTCGTGCTTAACTAACGTGCCGGTAGATTCTACCTTGGAGGTGCTCCAAAGGAGAAAGAAAGCAATAGGTTGGACATTAGCGGATATTCAGGGTATAAGCCTCGCCTTTTGCATGCAAGAGATTATTCTGGAGGAGGATGCCAAACCCTCTGTGGAACATCAAAAAAGATTGAACGAGGCTATGCAAGAGATAGTTAAGAAAGAAATCATTAAATGGTTGGATGTCGGGGTTGTTTACCCCATTTCCGATAGTTCGTGGACCTCGCCGGTGCAATGTGTCCCAAAGAAAGGGGGCATGACTATGATAACAAATGATAAAAATGAATTTATCCCCACAAGAACTGTCACCGGGTGGAGAGTGTGCATGGATTATAGAAATCTCAACAAAGTTACTCAGAAAGACCATTTTCTGCTTCCATTTCTTGATCAAATGTTTGATAGGTTGGCCGGACGTGCTTTTTATTGCTTCCTTGATGGATACTCCGGATGTAAGAAAATTTTTATTGCTCCTGAAGACCAAGAGAAGACAATTTCACTTGTCCCTATGGCACTTACGCATTCTCACGGATGCCATTCGGGTTATGTAATGCACTGGCAACTGTCCAACGGTGTATGATGGCCATCTTCACCGATATGTTGGAGGACTTTCTTGAGGTTTTCACGGACGATTTTTCTGTGGTGGGGATTTTGAAGAGTGATTGGATAACTTGGACAAGCTATTGGCACGTTGTGAGGAAACTAACTTGGTTTTGAATTGGGAGAAGTGTCACTTTATGGTCGAGGAAGGCATTGTCCTCAGTCACAAGATTTCAAAGAATGGTATTGAGGTTGATAAAGCCAAAATTGAAGTGATTTCTAAACTCCCTCCCCTACTTCCGTGAAGGGAGTGAGGAGCTTTCTAGTTCATGCGGGGTTCTACCGTCGGTTCATCAAGGATTTTTCTATGGTGGTAAACCCCTTGTGCAAACTGTTGGAGAAGGTTTCCAAGTTCCATTTTAATGAAGATTGTATGAAGGCATTTGAACTACTCAAGTGTAAGTTGACTACCACTCCTATTATCACCGCGCCAAATTGGATCTTACCTTTTGAGCTCATGTGTGATGCAAGCGATGTGGCGGTTGGAGCAGTATTGCGGAAATGTATTAACAAGATCTTTCATCCGGTCTACTATGCTAGTAAGACCATGAACGAGGACTAAGTCAAGTATACAGTGACCGAGAAAGAACTCCTAGCCATTGTTTTTGCTAAGGAGAAGTCCCGCCCGTACTTAATGGGTACAAAGGTGATTGTTCACACCGACCATACGACGCTTCAATATTTGATGCGGTGGTACTTCTTTTACAAGAATTTGATCTTGAGATCCAAGACCGCAAGGGGAGTGAAAACCAAGTTGCAGACCACCTGTCCCGATTGGAGGAGGAGGGGAGGCCACATGATGGCCTTGAGATCAATGATTCATTTCCTGACGAGCAGCTCCTATCCATTTCTACGACCAGGATGCCATGGTTTGCCGATGTGGCCAATTATCTTGTGAGTGGCATTGTACCGAATGAGTTCTCTTGCGTAATTAGTGGTGGATCATGGAATTATTGGTTTCATGAGTTACACCAAAATAATGACTATTTTCTTGCCAATTTATAACTACTATCTCACAAGAAATAATGCACTTTAATATTATAATTTTAATATTAAAATGCACTAACACCAACATTCTCTCACTCATTTTAATATTAAAATAAGAGAGTTTACCAGTTGAAGGGAGACTATTATGCATAATGAAGGTGTGCTCTGCATTGAACCTCCACTTAGTAAACAACAATCTTTACTCCAGAGTTAGTAGTGGTCTCAAACTTGAACTATGACTGCTTTAGGGATATAAAGTATCATTTCTTACACATAATAATCAAGGTGTTGACATAATCTTTATAAGTCAGCACATTACGGCCTTGTGTTATCCCGGTTTTCATGAGCGCTTTTTATAATAAGCCCAATTCTCATAGGAAACGACCTACTTCCACACTCACATAGATGAAATCTGTCAAGGGTTCTCTTGTAACTCTAACACCCCACTCAAACGAGCTACAGATTATAACTAAGAGTTAATAAAAAAAACTCAACCTCACAATACATGATAAATTCACTCACACCATAGAGATGGAACAATAATAAAAATAGTGCATTCAAAACAAGCCATCATATGATTCGTTCTTCCCATTGAACCTGGTTATAGGATCTCTAGTCCCCAGATTGGGTTTCCTCATATATGGCATATGAGTTTATGGTCATCAATTCCATCCCCCTACATGTACTCCAGACCCTTTTTGTTGCCAAGGCCTTGGTTAGTGGATCTGCAAAATTATCACATAATCAACATCAATTTTACCATTTTTCAAATATCACACAATATTGTATTTTCTCTTTATAGGTCTGGATTTACCGTTGTAATAACAGTTTTGTACTCTACCAATAGCAGTGGTGCTACCACAATGAATTAAAATAGGAAGAATTGATTTTTCAAATAAGAAATTTGAAATAATAAATCTCTCAACCAATTCGCTTCCTCACTAGCTGAAGCTAAAGCAATTAGCTCAGCCTCCATAGTAGAGTTAGCAATTTTTTTTTAATTTCCAACAAATATCACCATCTCTCAAAGATAAAATGTTCCAATCCAATAACTCTTGTTATGACATGCCAATGTTCATTACCTGGCTTGCTTGTAAACCTGCTAAGTACTCATACTGCATAAACAATCTTAAATCAAGTGTAATCAGTCACATATTCTCAAGCTTCCAATTAAGCTAGCATATTCCTTTTGGTTTATCACAGCATTGTCACTTTGTGCAGGAAATAAGTGAACACTTGAATCAAAAGGGGTTACAACATGCTTTAATCAATAAAATTATATTTTTTTCAAAATTTTCTCAACATAATGTGACTGGGCAAGGAAAATTCCATCACATATTCTAGTAATCTTCAAGCCAAAAATGAAATTTACCTCACCCAAATCTTTCATGTCAAAACGGCTACAAAGCATGTTTTTACTTTCTCCAATAACATTCATGGTAGAGTCAAAAATTGATAAATCATCAATTTAGAGGCAAACAACAACATGTGAATTATTCCAAGACTTATCATAGATGCACTTATCACATTTCTTATTTAATCAATTTTCGCTCATGCATGAGTACTCAAATTATTCATGCAAGATTCTTTTTACCCCCTCCATATTTTGCATAATAAAATTTATGTTTCATGAAAAAACATATAACATATTCATGAAAAATATAAGGTAAAAAATCTATATCTTTCCTCTGCCTGAGTTAAGAAACTAGAAAAATACTTTACCCTACCATCTCTTAAAGAGAGTGAACTTCTACCTTGATATCCATTATTTTTCAACTGCATAAAAAAATTTGAATCTCCTTAAAATTATTGGTGAAATTACAGTTGAAAAATAAGATGAAGAAAAATAAATAAATATTCTTCAGGTTGATGCGCGTATATCTCGCTCTCTTTAAGGAGATTCAAGCCCATTGCGGTTGTATCTTCACCAGTCCAACAGTGATACTCTTGACTTGTCCCCTCCAGGATACAACAACCCGACAACATCGTATGACTCGAACAAACTCTGGACAAGTTGTTGAGTCCAAAGCTCCACCAAGATGAACACCTTCCTGCAACAAAAATAATATTCTCTTTTGTAGAGAATAAGTTGGAGACTCAGATTTTTCTCCTTCTCTTAACTCTCTTTATCACTACACCAATTTTGTTTTTCATGCACACTACAATATTTTCCCATCTACTACACAAGGAGGAAACATCACTATTTATATGTGTAATATCTCTTCCATAAAATAAATAACAAAGTAGTGGGATAATAAAATTGTAGAACTTTGTTGGTGGTTACAAAATATAAGATTTAATGGGTAACTAGTGGTAGATAATGGCACTAGTAATTTTATGAGTTACACCAAAATAATAATCAATGTCTTGCCAATTTATAACCACTATCTCACAAGAAATAATGCACTTTAATATTATAATTTTAATATTAAAATGCACTAACACCAACAAAAAGTTTCATAGTGGGAGTGAAACGCTCCTCGTATCTGCATTGGGACACGACTAAATATGAATTCGCATCGATATATCCCATATTGGCAGTGGCGGAGGCGGGGATTTCGGCTAAGGGGGTTCAAAAATAAAAGTTAAAAAATTAAAAGGGACTACGGACAATGAAAATTGAACCAATGACCTCACAAAGCTTTTGAATCCCCTTGGCCACTAAGATATTTTTTTGGGTTGTGTGAAGGGGATCCAAAATATATTATATAGAGGTCCAAACAAGATTTTGCCTTACATATAAGGTGTAATTTTCCAATGAAAGGGGTTCATCCGCCCCTTTATATTGGGGGTAAAGTTTTTCTAACAAAGACAACTCTATATCAAAGTTGAACTCGATATATCTAGTTAAAGAGGGAAGAAAATGGGTACGGGAGTGGAAATTAGTGTGAGATGAATAGTCGCAAAATTACACGAGTGAAGACTGAAATGTGTAAGTCACTTGGTAGGAGTGAAGTGGTCCTTCAGTTTTGTAGTGTTGTTTAGTCACACTATGTAATGTTTAGTCACCATGTAAATTAGTGCAGTAGTAAGTTGTACCAAGGAATCAAAGGGCATAGGCCATTGATTATTTGTCGAATCCGTCTTACCTCAAATCACATAAAAGCCACATGTGAGGCTACTACTCAATGTTTATGTAACGACCCGACCGGTTGTTTTGCATTATCGGACCCCGTTCCCCTAATTAAAACTTCCCGTAGAGACTTATTATGATTTATGACTTGCGGGGACTGATGATCCGGGATTCGGAGGTATTTAGACTGCTATAGGAACATTTGGTTCCTTAAGGTTGGATTTTAAGGCCAAGTTTGACTTCGGTCAAAAATTTTAGTAAACGACCTCAAAATCGAGTTCGACGATTCACGTAGCTTCGTATGATGATTCCGGACCTGCGCGTATGTTCGGAATGGGTTTCTGATGACCCGAGAGCATTTCGGCGCCCAATATTGAAATAAGAGTTCCTTAAGTTCCTATTATGGTTTGGGACATGTTTTTGCGATATCGATGTCCGAACAAAATTTCGAGACCGGGAACAGTTCTGTTATGTCATTTATGACTTGCCTGCAAAATTTGGTGTCATTTCGAGTATTATAGGTCGTTTCAGCGCGTTGTTAGCGAAATCTAGAAAACTTAAAGTTCCTAAGTTTGGTTTTAGGGGTTTTGAGGTATGATTTTGAGTTTTAGTTGTTTTGGGTGTTCTGAAGGCTCGAGCGAGTCCGTAGTGTGATTTGGGACTCGTTGGTATATTTGGACGGGGGCTCGGGTGGGCTCGGGTGGACCCAGGTGCCTCCCGGACACCACACGAGGCCAAAAACCAGCTGCATTAGCTGCTGGTGCACCTGTTCTGGTGTGACCGCAGGTGCGGTTACCCATTCGCAGGTGCGGGACCGCTCCTGCGGTCCCAGCCTCGCAGGTGCGACCCCCAGTGGTCAGGCCAATTCTCGCAGGTGTGGACAAGATTCCGCAAGAGCGGAGCCGTAGGTGCGGTCTCCACTCTACAGGTGCGGGCCCAGGCTTCCTAGTGCATTTTTGCAGGTGCGAGCCTTTGCTAGCAGGTGCGAGACCGCAGGTGAGGTCCTCGAGCCGCGGGTGTGGAACCACTATTCAGACAGTGTGTTTTTATACACGGGAATTAACTCCTTTCCCTTATCTTCTTCTTCTTCCTTGGGGCGATTTCCACCATTTTAGAGGGGCAAACGACCTGGCTATTGAAGGTAAGTAAATTCTACTCTAATATTAGCTTCATGCATGGAATACTAGCTTAATTAACCACCTAAATTAGTGGAAATTCAATAATGGGGTAGTAACCTAGGGCTTTTGATAATTTGAGAATTTACCCGTGAAGTAACTATGAAATCAAGTAGAAATCGTATATTAATGATCCGTAGGCTATGGGTGAGTGTTTCCTTCATGAATTTTTGGAATCCGAGCACGTGGGCCCGGGTTTGAATTTTAGAATTTCTTCAAGAATGGGAAATTTACTAATTGAGTAGGAGAATTCCCATATTTTTTAGCATAAATTAATGAATTTGTATAACATTTGGCTAGTTTCGAGTCCTCGGGTATAGAGTTCGGAGTTTCGGGCGCATTTTTGGTCCGGGAAGTAGGTTCGACACGAGGTGAGTCTCCTTTCTAACCTTGTAAGGGAAATTGTTCCCATAGGTGATTATAAATAATTGCATGTCCTTATTTGCGGGGGTTACGCACGCACGAAGTGACGAGGGTCCGTGCGTAGCTACTACTATGTTATGTTGGGTAGTTCTAGGACTCACGAGCATGTTTATATGTGCCTTACATGTATTCCTAAACGTATCTTGAATTTCTTATTATCCTTAATTTGGCATGAGAATATTAGGCAGTTGTGGTCCATGATATATTTCTTAGGTTCTTGCCTTAAAGAATAACCTCTGATAATTCCCTAAAAAAAATTGATTGATAATTTTATGTATGTATGCGGCACCGCGTCACACGTATGATTCGTGAGCGAAATAGCCCTACTATTATGTCAACCGCGTTGCATGTTCGATTCGCGATCGGGGTAATAGATGTATCTATGGTTCGAGCCGTTCGACCCTCGGCAGGGCACATTTATTTTTTGCGACCTGTCGGTCGTACGTGTCCGGCCTATTATTATGATTTACTGGGAATTGTTGTAATTTTACAAACTGGTTCATGTTAATAAGGAATTTAGTACATTATGTGCTAGTGAAATTTGACATGCAAAGGTAAATACAACTACGCTTGATGATTTATCTCCTTGTGATTTCTACGACTGTTATGCCTGCCTAGTTCCTATTATATCATGTTATTTAGAAATATTGACCCTAGTAAGTATCAAGTCTACCTCTCGTCACCACCTCTTCAAAGTTAGGCGGGATACTCACTGGGTAGATATTTGTTTATGTACTCATGCTGCATTTCTGTACTTAATTGTACAGGTTCTGAGGCTGGTGCATCTGGTTATCAGACCGGATCTCGATTCTGATCTCAGTTGGACCCGACTTCACGGTGAGCTGCTTCTCCTGACGATCATCGACGGCACCTTGGAGTTTTCTTTTGCTTATTTCCCGTCTATTCCTTTCAGACCGTGGGATTGTATATTATATTTTGTATAATCTGTTAGTATGCATGTTGGACTTGTGACACTAGTTCCTGGCACACACGTAGTTGTTATTTTGGTTTACGGGCCTGTATATATANTGTCAAATCATGTTTTAACTTTTAAAAACTGAGTATATTTTAAAGTGTTTAAACTAATAAGAAAGAACCTTTAGTAAATTAAGAGTCGGTTTGCTTGACCCCACTGTTGGACGCCATCACGACCTCAGTTAGGATTTTGGGTCGTGACAGTTTAAACTGTATTTTGGTCATGCCACTTAAAATATGCCTTTGTTCATTTTGTTTTTCTTTTATCCTGTTTGGGTTGTCATGAAACCATAGTACCGATTAACCGCCTGAATTTTCACCTTATTAGTGGGTTTCGATTCCTCGATCTTCACCCTATACTCTCCTCCCATGTATAATAAAACAAAAATTAACTCCTCGCCGCAGTGCATTCCGTTCTACTGTTGCATTTGTTTTAGTTGCATTCTTGAAATGATTTATTTTTCTCATAGTTGGAATATAATTTGAGAATGTTTTGGTGAATGACTCAGCGAATGATAAATGCTTGAGTTGGCTAGAAGACATAATTGGAAGATTCAATAGTTAGCCAACTTTAGTTGGACAGTTCAATGGCAACTAAGTTTCAAAGAGAAGTATATAAAACAACCAAATTCAAAAACAAGAGGATACACAAGATTACACATAATTATATTGAATTAGCCTTGATCCTACACTTCTGAAAAACAAACATAACACCATAATCGGTACCCAGTAAGTATCAAGACTAATAGCATATTTGGTCAAGTTGTAAAAATCGACTTATTTTGAGAAGTGCTTTTATCAAAAGTACTTTTGGTGAAAAGCAGTTTGTATTTGATTAATTAATTTGAAAAACACTTTTGAGCAGCAATTAGTGTTTGTCAAGCTATTAAAAACTGCTTCTTACTCAGATTATAAGATGAAAATGATAATCAAAGATTCAGAGAATGAAGAAAGAAGAAGAGATGAGAGCTGATCGATAAAGAGAAGGTAGAGAGAGAAAAATAGATGTCTTTATTATCAAGCTTAATCTGAGATTGAGTGTACATATATATTTATACTAGTTAGCTAAATTATACTAAGTAAGACTCATTAACTGATTACCTAACTTAATAACTACCAGCTAACAGAATAACTAATCTAGGGTGAAATTACCAAACTACCCTTATTAGCTAAGTGACATTTTTTTTAACACTCCCCCTCAAACTATAGGGCATAAAGACATTAAATGTCCCTAGCTTGGAACTCAAATATTGATGTTGTACTCTGTTCAGTCCTTTTGTAAACATGTCTGCAGGTTGCTCTTTTGTAGGAATGTACTCGATTTTGACCATGCCTTGTTGAATCTTTTCTCTTATGAAATAACAGTCTATTTCTATATGTTTTATTCTTTCATGATAGACTGGGTTGGCTGCTATTTGAATAGAAGCTTTGCTGTCACAAAATATGGTAACTGGCTGATCAATTTTTACATCAATCTCACTCATTAACCCCAGTAGCCATGTTAACTCCGCAACAGTAGATGCTAGGCTCATGTATTCTGCTTCAGCTAAACTTCTGGAGATTGTAGTTTATTTCTTGGACTTCCATGAAACTAGTGAATCTCCTACCTTTATTAAATATCCTTTGACTGACTTTCTACTGTGTGGACAAGCTGCCCAATCAGCATCACAAAAAGCTGTAACTGTTTCATTGTTGTTGCTAGATAATAGAATGCCTTGTCCTAGTTGACTCTTGATATATCTCACAATTCATATGCAGCTTCCATGTGAGATTTCTTTGGCTATTGTAGGTATTGACTAAGCATCTGAACATTGAAAGATATATCAGGCCTAGTAACTATTAATTATAGAAGTTTACCTATGAGTCTTTGATAGCTGCCTTGATCTGCTAGTACATCATCTTCTGTTAGATTAGCTTTGCAAATGTTCATCAAACTCTCTTGTAGTGAGTTTTATGTTTGTGTCCATAAGTGTATTGATAGGTTAAGATGTTGCTATCCAAGTTCTGATATAAGCTCCAAGGAGTACTTTCTTTGATGCATCAGAATTGCTTGTTTTGATCTTGCAAACTCTATTCCGAGAAAATCTTTTAGTTCCCCTAGATCCTTCATTTTGAAGGTATTTTGTAGGGATTCTTTAGTATCTTGTATTAGTTTTAGATTGTCTCCTGCTAGAAGCATATCATCTACATAGACCAACACTATAATAGTTCCACTTTCAGTTTTCTTTACAAATAAAGAATGATCAAATGGACTCTGATTGAATTGGAACTTTAGTAAGGCTTCTGTCAGCTTTTCATTCCATTGTCGTGGTGCTTGCTTAAGTCCATACAAGGATTTTTTGAGTCTATATATTGGTTTATACTCCCACTGACTCTTAAATACTTATGGAAGATCCATAAAAATTTCATCATGAAGATCACCTTGTAGAAATGCATTGTATACATCCATTTGATGTAAATTCCATTTTCTGGAGGCTGCAATTGCTAAAACAGTCCTAACTGTTGCCATTTTTACAACTGGAGAGAAAGTTTCCTGATAATTTATACCTTCCTTTTGACTGTAGCCTTTGGCTACAAGTCTAGCCTTGAATCTTTCTATTTCCCCTATAGCTTTATACTTGATTTTGTATATCCATTTACACCCTATAGGGGTTTTTCCATTTGGTGTGGTTTCTTTCAAGAGCTTTAATTTCTGATTTCATTGCATCAACCCATCTAGGATCTCTAACTGCTTCTGCATAGGAGTTAGATTCTGTTGTTGAGGAGAATGTAGAAATGTAAACTTGATATTTAGGTGAAATATTCTCATAAGACATGTCATTAGAGATGGGGTAAGTAACATCATTATGTACATTCGAGGAGACAAAATCCTTCACCCATATAGGAGGATATTTTTCTCTATCAGACCTTCTAGTAGTGGTTATCTGTTGAGTCTGTTGATTTTCAACTGAGACTGTAGGAAGATCAGTTGAAGGTTGATTCTATTGTAGAATTGTTGTAGTAGATGGAACAATATTCAATGCTTCTGTGCTATCTTGTATGTCAGAGTTTACTTCAAACATTTTTGTATATGTATAATCAGCTTCATAGATTTCAGTGTTTGGAGTTTGAGAAGGAACCACAGGCTAATTGTAATCTTCAAACTGCATGTTATCTAGAATAGGTTGAGGTAGTTTAGTCAGGAATATAGGAGGTGGAGGTGCAATAGTTTTCTTGAAGGGAAACACATCTTTCTTGGAGATAACATCTCTGTTTACAAAGAATGAATGGCTAGATAGATCATATAGGACATAGCCCTTTTGCACCTCTGAGTAGCCCATTAATACTGCAGGTTTGGTCCTTAATTTAAGTTTGTCAGTTTCTTGTATGATCTTGGCATAACACAAGCAACCTAGTATTCTTAAATGATTGAGTGAAGGTTTTCTTTTGTATAACTTTTCATAAGGTGAAACACCTATGACTGATGAAGGCATCCTGTTAATTATATACAGTAGCTAGAACACAGTGACCCCAGAATTTGATGGGTATATTGGTTTGAAATCTGATAGCTCTAGTAACCTCTAAGATGTGTCTATGTTTTCTCTCAGCTACTCTATTTTGTTGAGGTGTATAGACACATGTTCTCTGATGTATTATGCCTAATCTCTTGAACAAATCAATGCAAATAGTATAAACAAATTCTTTGCCATTGTCTGTTCTTATTGTCTTAACCATTTTGTTGAATTGTGTTTGAACAAAACTCAAAAAATACTGAATGACAACACACACACATCAGACTTCAATTTTAACAAGTAGATCCATGTCATTCTGGAGAAGTCATCAACTATAGTCAAGAAAAATTTATTTCCATCAAAGTAGGAATCTTGTATGGTCCCTAAGTATCCATATGAACCAGCTCAAAACACTCGGTACTTTTAATATAACTTGCTGGAAAAGGTAATCTGGTTTGTTTTGCACAGGGAAAAACATTAAATTTATTTACTACTTCTGATATAGACTCAGCTTTATTCTGAAGCATTTTCCTAAGAACGGTTACATACACATGGCCAAATCGTCTATGCCATATATTTATATTTTCAACAGTAAACACTTCCTTGACAAGAAGACCGAGATTCATATACGTGTTAGCAAACTGACTCAGTAGAATGTATAGTCCATCTCTTTCTTTACCAATCTCCTTCACCCTCCCATTGAAGAGATCCTGAAAAACACATAAATGAGGATAGAAGGTGGCTGCACAGGCTAGTTCTTTAATCATCTTTGACACAAATATTAGAATTAAATTTAAACTGAGGCAGATGAAAAACACTTTGAAGTGTACTCCTAGCTGATATTGAGCTAGTTCCAGTGTGAGTAACACGAGACATTTCACCAATGGGTAGACATACCCTCTTAGGATTAGTGTTTTTAATAATAGAATTCTGATTTAGCATTTCAATATCAGACACCATATGATTGGTTGCACCAGCGTTAATGATCCACTATTTTGGACAATTGGAGACTAACAAAGCAGTACTCATACCTGCTATATTTGCTGCAGAGTTATTGTTGCTGCTTTTAGAGTTAGTTTTGTTGAGAATTTACAATGTTTGTTCATATTGATCTTTTGTGAAAGCTCTTATCTGTGGCATTGATTGTGAGTTATCAGCATGACCCAAGTTTTGATAAGTATTAGTCATCTGAGATTGTGCTTGTTGATATGTTCCCATTGAGTTCACATTAGGCTGATGATTTTTTATTTCTGCAAGGACATTATATGCTGCTGGTCCTCCTGTTCCACTATTTTCTTTCTTTTTGAACTTGAAATCCGAGGATAGCCAATCATCTTGAAACAATTTTTCTTGCTATGACTTTTGATTTTACTCCTTATACCTCTGATTTCCCATATTCCTTGTGTACATTGCTACATCATAATTTCCTGTAGTGATGGCTGGATTTGCACCTAAAATTCCAGATATGGCAGCTACTGCCTTTTGACTTTCATCACTTATGATCATTGAGTATGCTTGATTGACTGTTGGAAGAGGGCTTCTCATGAGAATTTGACTCCTAGCTTGTGAGTATGATTCATTAAGACCCATGAGAAACTGATATACTTTTAGCTTTTGCAGATACACCACAAGGTCTCTAGATCTTGAACAGTCACATCCAGGAACTTGTATTAATGTCTCAAATTCTTTCCACATATCCTTCAATTATGAATAATACACTGATACAGAAGAAGTACCTTGGGTTAGAGTAGCTATTTCTTTGTGCAAATTAAATGTTCTTGCATGATCTACTTTATAAAACCTTTCATATAGGTCATCCCAAACTGACTTGCATTAGATGCGTACATCATATCACCAAGAAGACTGCTATTTACAGAGTTCATGATCAGAGACAACATAATAGCATTTACTCTCTCTCAATGATTCCACATAGTTGCAAAAAAGTTTTCTTTCTTACAAGAACCATCTACCATCCCTAATTTATTTCTTCCTAACAGGGCAACACGCATAGATCGATACCAAACTGAGTAATTTTCGATACATGTTAGCTGAAAGGAAATGATTTGTATTCCACTCACATCTGAGGGATGAAAAAACAGAAGATGATTATAATCCATACCCGTTGGTTGAGTTGATACTCCAGTGGTTTGATTCAAGCGAGTAGCATCATCTTGTTCATTGTTTAGACTCATCTTTGCAGATCTTGAATTTGCCGATACAAACAAGAATTATGAAAATTGGATTTGAATTGCGGAAAATAAAATTGAATCAATTCAAAGCTGGATTATCTTGCTTTGATTACTCTGATTATAAGATGAAAATGATAATCAAAGATTCAGAGAATGAAGAAAGAAAAAGAAAGAAAAAGAGATGAGAGCTGATCGATAGAGAGAAGTTAGAGAGAGAAAAATAGATGTCTTTATTATCAAGTTTAATCTGAGATGGAGTGTACATATGTATTTATACTAGTTAGCTAAATTATACTAAGTAAGACTCATTAACTGATTACCTAACTTAATAACTACCGGCTAACAGAATAACTAACTTAGGATAAAATTACCAAACTATCTTTATTAGCTAAGTGACATTTTTCTTTAACATAAGTGTATTTTTTTAAAAAGTACTTTTGGAGAGAAGCTATTTCTTTCTACTTCTCCAAAACTGTTTCTGCTCCTCCTCAAAAGTATTTTTATTTCTTCCAAAAGTTTGGCCAAACACTTCAACTTTGAAAGAAATACTTTTTGAAAACAAGTGCTTCTAGAGTTGGAGAAGCTTGGCCAAACAGGCTATAACTCGGTGGAGTAGTGACGAGGTTCAAATCGTTTGATACTCAGTAAACAAATAACTTGTGCGCAAAGAATATATCAAAGAAAACTGATAACTGATATACAACTTAAAACAGTAATATTCCTTTAGAACATGTAATAACAACTCAATGTAGCGAAAACATCTTTGATCACGCAACATCAATTAGAAGTAACGCATGTGATAAAATATCAAATACAACCATTAACTCAGGTAAGTGCAAAGCGTAAGCTTTCGAAAACCTCGAAACATCACATTTCGTCACTACCAAGATGTATTATGTTTTTCAATATTGCTTAATTATTTATGCAGATGAGAGTTTCATCGTTAAATTGCAGGAGGATAGAATAGAAAGCCACCGTTCAGTTGGGTGAGCAATGTCTGATAAGTCCTCAGCTTAAAGTGTTCTTTAAATTTTTTCAAGGACAAAAGTGGCACATGGACAATATAAATTTTTATCTTTTTTTGTTTTGTTTTTATAATGTTATGATATTTTTATAAGGAAACGTAATTGGAGATATGCCAAAGATTTACCCTACTTATTGACACAACAAAAGCTGCAACACATTTAATAGTTTATTAGGTCTGCTTATTAGTTCAGCCAGCCACCTTATTGAAATATTCTCATGGCTTCCTGTCAAGTCCCTGATGCAATTCAGGTGCGTTTCTAATTTTTTTTAATTCTCTGGTATCAGAATCAAATTTCGTGGATATCCATGCGGTTTACAATAAGTATTTTTTCGTAGCAAATTGAGAGATTTTTCTGCGGGTAATTTATGGTCTTTTTCATTGGCATAGGTATTTCACTATATATCTATCTTGTACTCGTTATGTAGGAGATTATTTGATTTTGAATATTGACAAACATTTTTGCGAGGTTGTAACCGTATTGCTTAGATTGAACTCACAAATTACATTCCATCAAGAGATTTCTCGATGATAATTCATTTCTTCTTGAATTTAGATTTCTTTAATTTGGTTTTTTCTTGTCGTTCTTTGGGGAATGTTGGTTGATATACCAATTATTACAATAGATGTTATGTTACGATCTGATATACAATTGCAGTTTGAAGTTTGAGTTAACTGGAAACTCTATAAGTTGACTGGAAAATTACAGAACACTTATTTCATCCCCTTCTTGTGCGTTTATCAATTGACTATTGTCAATATGTATGTGTCTATAAGACTTTTTGACTTCCTTACTACTAATTACTCGGGTGTAAAGCTTATTAGTAAAAGACTATAGGAGAAGCAAAGGCCGTTCAAAGGGTAAAAGTTTTGTAGGCCGTAATATTTCTGGATAAAATGAAAAGTTTAAAGTTGTATTATTTTCAATTGTATAAATGTGTCATTCTTTTTTCAACGTACTAATAAGGAAAGTGTGTCATCTAAATTGAAACAAATGGAGTACGTTTTGAAAAAATTTAAGTTGTTTGGCTAAGACGGAGAAGTTCTTGTGACCACCAGTAGAAGTAATTTTTCTGCTTTTGGGAAGAATCCTAAGCAAAAAATTAATTTATTCACGAAAAAGCTATCATCATCATAAATTTATATTTTTCAAATTATCCCATATTGATTTAAGCTTTTTCTTTTCTTTTTTGTTTCTAGTGTCTACCATTTTTAAAAAATTAGAGATATCATATAGTACAATGGATAACTTGTAACTTTCCAAATTCTTTTTTGGCTTTTCTTATTTTTGATTTTCTTCTTTGTGTAATGTCGTGTAACTTTTCAAATTATCTTGTTCTTTTTTCACACTAAACCAAATTATCTACAACCTTCTTTAGATTATCAGTTCTCTTCCTACAAATAATTAGTTATAATTTCTTCCGTTTTAAAGATTCGCATAATATATATATTACTAAAAGAAGAAGAAAAATCCCCCACACATAAGCCAAGTTACAATCTCACAATAGGCTACTTGGCAATTTAGAACAAAGTTAGTTGTATTAGGTAACAATTAATTTTTTTTTAAATTTAAATTTAAAAAAATTAAATTATGCATTATGTGTTGTTAATAATTAGTTACTCTTTTTGAATTTGAATTTAAACATACTTAACTATTATTTATACGAACAATAATTTTTTATACACTTAAAATTATTTCTATTTTACGCTCATTGTCATCTTTCAAGTTTGACACTCATAATCATCTTGTTACAACTACTATGGCTATACATAATTTCATCTGAGGATATTCTTCTATCAATAATGTAACGATTCGATCGGTCATTTTACTTTCCAGAACCCGTTTCCCCTAAATGAGACTCCTCGTATGTGCTTTACTATTTTATGACTTGCGGGGATGGTTAGTTCGAGATTTGGAAGGGTTCGGGTTGAAATCGGAACACTTGGTTCCTTGGGTTTTAAGGGCTAAGTTTGACTTCGGCCAACGTTTTGAGTAAACGACCTCAGAATCAAGATTCCCGATTCCAATTAGTTCGTATGATAATTTCGGACTTGGGCGTATGTTCATATCGGGTTTTGGAAGACCCAGTGAGCTTTTCGACGCATAATAGTGAAAGTTGGATCATAGAAGGCTTTAAAGTTCTTTAAATTTGGTTTGGAGTATGTTTTTGTGTTATCGAGGTCCGTTTGGAATTTCAAGCCTGGAAATAGTTCCCATATGATGATTTAAGACTTGCACGCAAAATTTTGTGTCATTCCAAGTAGTTTAAGTATGTTTCGGCGCGTTTGAAGTAAGTTGGAAGAATTTGAAGTTCATAAGTTAATCCTATTGATTTTGGGTTGTGATTATTAGTTTTAATGTTGTTTTTCGCGTTCCGGGGATGCGAGCGAGTCCGTTTTATGATTTCAAACTTATTGGTATGTTTGGTCGGGGCCTCGAGGGCCCCGGATACTATTCGGACGATGTTCAGATTGAGTTAAGACTCAAAAGGGTTGCTGGTGCACCAATTTTGGTATGCCCTCACCTTCGAGCTTATGGCCGAAGGTGCGAGCCCGCAGGTGCGTGATTTTGGCTACAGAAGTGGCTTTGGAGCGTTTGGCCATGGACCGCAAATGCGGGTAATTGTGCGCACCTGCAAACGCGCATGTGCGATTTGGGGAACCGCATAAGCGGCCTAAGACGCAAGAACGGCACACTCTAGGCAAAAGTGGGACCACAAAAGTTGGACCATGTACGCAGAAGCGGCCATCGTCGAGCCTGAGGAATTCAACAAAAGTGGACCTAGTACAGCAGATGCGATACCGAATATGTGGCCCAGTAACCACAGATGCGAAAGTTCTGCTGGGCAGAACCTTCATATAAGTCGGGACTCAACTATATTGGGTTTATTTATTGCATTCCTTGGGAGATTTTGGGGCTCTTAGAGAGGGTTTTTTGCCTGCCACTTTGAGGTAAGTAATTTCTATACAATGTGAGTTAAATACATAGATTATAGGTAGATTTAACATGTGAAAGTTTGTGAAATCATGGGTTTAGAAGAAAAACTTAGATTTTGATAAAAATGAGATTTAACCACGAAAATGGTTATGAAATTTAGTGAAAATTAAATATTTGAGTTCGTGAGATTATGGATAATAACTTTTTTCGAAAATATCCGGAATCAGGGTACGTGGGCCTGGGGTGAATTTTAGAAATCTTTCAATTGGGATTGGGTAATCACTGTAATAGTTAGAATATGAACTTTTGGGCATATATTGATTGATTTTACAACATTTGATGAGTCTCGGATTTTTCAGCACCGAGTTGAGACTTTAGAGTGAATTTGTCACGACCCAAATTTCTCTCCGTTGGGTATCGTGATGGCACCTAGTCAAGACTAGGTGAGCCTAACAGTTACTGAATAACAACAATAATAAAAGAAAAACTAACAGCCTCGATATAGAAATCTTGACCGAATTTACAATGTTTTCCCAAAACCGGTAATACAAGTCATAAGCTCTACGAATTTATTCTAAAACCTCTAATTACCACTGTTCGGAATGAATACAACAGGGTATGAACAATAATTACAAAGGAAGGTGACTCTGAAGCCTGCGAACGCAGCAGCAGGTTACCTTGAGTCTCCCCGTCAATAGTCCATGCAGCTACTATCAATCAATACCTGGATCTGTGCAAACAAAAATGCACAAAAGTGTAGTATGAGCACACCACAGCGGTGTCCAGTAAGTATCAAGACTAACCTCGATGAAGTAGTGACGAGGACTAGTCAAGACACCACTGGTCTACAAAATAACTAGCATGAATATAGAAATAACCGAGCACTACATCTATTTAAGATTTCACGGAATAATTTACCACAACAACAATATAATGCGGAAGAAAATTACTGAAATTAACCCACGGAACAGTATAGAAATACACAGAAAGATGGACAACAATGCAAGCCAAAACGGAAGAAAACCACATACATTAGAAAATACTCGTGACTCGACTCTGCTTCAATTTGTTCACATCAGGCTTTAGCCACTAAAATTAATAAACTGGTGAAAACCTTTAAACAGCAGTTCATATCAAAAACTTTGAAGATACGATCATTTCGGTATAAAAGATCTCTGTTGGACCCAAACGCACACGTACTTATACGTGGTCGACAAGTAATATAGGATTGTAAGTCTAGATATCGTACCCACAGGGACTTGTG